>JAQBSW010004499.1:0-68615 GCA_029291075.1 Eudiplozoon nipponicum | reverse complement strand
CAGGTTCTGGGTGGGTTTAAACATAGACTACTTTACGGGTTTGCAGCCCATGCTAATAATGAACTCATTCGTTAACAATATATTTTTGCCAGTCAACGCAGGTTTAGATGTCTTTATTTCTAATTTCAAGTTGGGACATTTTACAACAAACATGTCACCCATGACAGTTGTCTATATTAACCTTGTTCGATTTATGAGAGCTAAAGCTTTTACGTTACTTTCAATTACGGTTAAAATATTTACTCGGTAAACTGAAATATTTCTACAGAAGAAGTAACAAGTAATTTATTTTTTGCATGGATAGCTAAATATGACTATTCTGAATGAAATTATTACAGATAGAGGAATATAAGTTCAATTCGGCTTTTTCAGGACAACCTTGCACTTTAATGTTTGCATTTACGCCAAATTACGCCCTAATTCTCCACATTCTAATGACGTGATAGAGAGAATGCACAAGGAACAGTAGACTGCTTTTAAGTTCTTATCCATTAATTCTAACTTGGACGATGAGTTACTGTTGGTAACTTCTGCAATGCGTTCTTATTTACGTTAAACTCTCCGTGCTGTGCATAAGAGCCCACTTTTGGCAGGAACAAATAATATAAATCTTCGACTTCGCTGCCAATTTCGTAATATACCAGTTCAACAACAGAGTAAAATCACGTGTCCATTCTTCGTCTAGCCGCTACTCCACACCTGCAGGAATGCCTTAGTTCGTAACGACACTGTTGTAAGGCTACAGCAACCTAATTATCGCCATCCAGATTAGGCTTTAATTGCAAGGTTCAACACCAATACTGTTTAAATACTGTTTGCTGCGGAGAACTAATATTTATGCAAGCATGTATTAGGTGTTGCGAACCTAGTAACAAATTAGTTCAGTTGTGACCATAAGGATAAACCAAAGGCAGCATGAACGGAAAGTATAATCTCATGCACATTCGTTTCGTGCTCACTGGCGACTCATCAGTAGGAGCCGGTATTACGCCCTTTAACCACTATATATTTGGGTGAGGAATGCGGGATAAAAGGACGATACAATCTCCTAGACGAATGTGTAAACATGCAGTAGTGAAGCTAACATTATATAAAATCTCGACAATGCGACTTCAACGCTAACTCACTCTATATAATATATATACCGAGTCTGTAAAGGATACTAACACTATGGCTATTGAGTTTGTAACCGATACCAACATTATTGTACTGAAAAGGTACATGATACTAACACTATGGTTTCTGAGTCGGTACATGGTACCAACATGATGGATATTAATTTATGCTATAGATCACCGAAATTGAGAATTACAACAATTTGGTTTTACCTTCTGGTCACAACAGAACTAATTTGTTACTAGGTTCGCAACACCTAAAACATACTTACCAATAGCGTTTGACATAGATAGTTTAAAACCATTTATCCTGCAGACTGATCATAGCAATATACGACCTTCTTAAATGCGTTTCCGATCCCTAAAGGAAACGACAGTGTCCAAATAAAAAATTAAAATATTTTTTTATAAATTCGGAATTCATTGTTTTAACTATCGAGACTTTTTGCCCTTTACCGAGCGCTACTTTCGCTCTATTCTACGCCATACATGTTAGATAACCATACTCTCCCTTGTCTCACGTTCTATGAAAAACTGTTCCCAGCTTACAATTTTGTAGTGATTATAAGTGGTTACATAGCATTATACTAGTTCAGCAGCAACGAACTATATGCAATATTTTTAACTAGACATTGCACGAACTTACGTGTTGAATATGTAATTGCTGTTTCGGTTGTGTTCTATAATCTCATACAATAAAATTCTATGGCTCACGTTTGAGCCCACATTTAGTATGTAGGATATGACCACCTTCATATAGATAAATAAATGAGTAAAGAATATGTTGAGTCAAAGGCATCATTTCATAGCAAAGGTGTGGGACGTATATACAATGACTTCAACAGACCCCATTATTTTTATATCACTCGCATCCAAATTGCCACATCAATAAATATACACTCGTTCAATTGGTCTTACAAGAGTTGATCGATCATTTACAGGAAATTGCAACTTAGACCTTGAATTGCCTCTTGAAACTCATGCGGCTCAAATCGTTTCAGAAACACACTCATTTATATCACGCAGTTTGACATAACACAACAGATAATGCTTTTGGTAGCAATTACCGGTGGGTATTTCACGTCATACCAGTGATCTGGTATTCTCAAGTCCGAAATCAACATCTCAAACTATGCATGGATTTAAAAATCTATAGTCAGATAATCAACCAGTCGCTAAAATGGTTTTAAACTCAGTCACACAAGGCTAACTAGACCGCGAAAATTGAGTAATTTTCTTCGAGAGTGATGCAGCGTAGCACTTTAATGCAACGTCAGCTTTGAACACATTTCAAACAAATAATAAATTCTTATTGGTCGACAGAAGGACAAATTATGCTTAGTAAGAGCTATTTGGTATAACAATTCACATCCATGTGAGCGTTCATGAAAATGAGCCTGTCATTTTCAAGATATGTTTCGTTATTCCATGCAATGAATAATTCATCGAAATACTGTAATATTTATTTGGTTTATTTTATAACGTAATGCGTTCTTCCATAACATTTATATAAAAATTTAACTATATTATTAGAAGATGTATATTCAAAACCTGTTCAAAGAAAGAAGATCACAGCCGGGTAAGTAATATAAAACTAGGAACAAAGCCCCGGGGGCCGGAAGGAGATTCATCACATCGTGTAAAAGAAAAAATTAATGGTAAAATGAAAATCAAAATAAAACAAAAGATAACTGAATCTGAGATTACTTCGAGCTAGGTCATAAAAGATTCTCAACCATAAAAAGAAAACAACAAATCGAAGAGAAATGCGTCACAGTTTTAGAGTAGCTAAAAAACGGCTGAGACGAGAATTTCGTTTATAGGTACAGTTGACTATTGAACATATTACGAATAACCAGAACAGATAATAGGTCAAGATTTGGAGCCCCTCGATATAGAAACTCGTTGTGGAGCACTCTGATGCAATATTCTCTGGGTAAGTATTCTCAATGTTCTTCACAAATTCGACCAATTCACAACTGAGCAAAAAAAGAGTAAAACAAATAGTTCGTTTCATTTTTGATTCAATATCATCGAAAAATTTCCGAGCAAGTCCAATCTATTAACACAGAGCTGCATTAAGAATCATCGTACTGAAATAACCAATATATTTTTTTCATGGTAAGAAAATAAAATACACATGAATATACTCTATGTGAATATAAGCCAACATAAATTTAAATAATCTTGTTGATCGCACGAAATATTTCCGCTATTTTTCTACTCCAGTATAAAATATAAACAAATATTTTATTTCAAAAAGCATAGGCCACAATAAGTTTAAATAAAAAGCAAGGGAGTAAAAAGGAATATATATATATATATATATATATATATAATTAATTAATTTCACTATTTTCTCTCTCTCATATATATATATATATATATATATATATAATACAATATAATTTAAGTATAGTATTAGGAATATGATTATAGATATGCTGACAGTATAAACAAAAAAATTACCAAGGTAGTACAAGTAGACAGATTTCGTCCTTATTTAGAACTCATAAATTACTAGCTAGAATCGTGGCGACTAGAGTTCCAACAAAGCAAATTTACTTAAAAGTCTTGCACTAACCTGCTTCGTCACCCCAGTTGCGCACCACGTTTAATTTTCAGTAATATACCACTTTATATTTTGTTAGTCATTCCGTCAAATTGAATCTACTTGGCATGATTTTCGACATAAAGTTCTATGTAGCCACCAAAGAACTGTCGTTACCAAAAAACACCAAGTCACTTAGTCACTGATATTGAACCGCAGATTTTATAAAAGTATATTAATCACGTATGCTGTCAGTATAAGCTAAACATTACACAAGATAGAAGAGATAATTCATCAATTAGACCGGTTTCACTCTTATCTGGAACTTCCTGAGTACCTATCAGAATATCCACGACTGGGACTTGAACTGAGTCATATTTGCTTTACCAGTGTGTGAGTGCAAGACTCTGAAGCAAATGTGCCGCGGTTCGAGTCATGATGGCGGAAATTTAAACAAATATTTGACGATTATTTAAATCAAGGTTGCGAGCTTGATATAAACACCAATCCCATTATATGTACATTTGTCAGTATAAACTAGAAGTTGCGGCAAGGTGGCGTGGTGCATAGAGATACAAACACCGAAACAAATGTACCCAGGTTCGAATCGCAATCGCGACAAATTATGAGCATTACTTGAAGTATTCCCAATAAGGACGAAACCCGTCTACTGAATCAATTGCTTTCTTACCTTATGAAATGCTTAGTTTATAATGAAAATGTATTTATATACACCGAATTAAATAATAGTTATCACCACATATGTAATCAGTGATTTTTTAATTGTACAAAGTATTTTACGATTTACAAATAAGAACGACACTCAATAAGTTAATATATAAACTTCATTACATTTTTAGTTTATACTGTGACATATATATATATATATATATATATATATATATATATATATATAATGAAGATACTACCATAGAAACTTCAATTAAATATATTGATCCAAAAGATATTAATAACAAAAACAATGAAGTAAGATTACGTGTATGCATGATACTACAACAATCCGGTAGGAAAAAAATCGCAGAGGCAAACAGACGCATATAAAAAATTCACTAGCTTATGTTCAGTTCATTAAACGCGGATAAAAAGGTGTCATGACAGATAGATTTCGAAATGCGCAGCTACTTATCATTCCATGTTTGAAAAAGTTTTCCCTTTTCTCAGCTGTATTAAATCTAAAATGCATACCATTAATTAGCTCGGTTTCGTTCTTACTGAATTATCATCATTAGTTTTCCACAATTGCCGCGGTTCAGATTTGAACGCGAGAGCGCTTCGTTTTTATATTACAACTCATTACTTACAAAACAATAGCCGCAAATATATACATGCATTAATGACCATTAATTTTGATTAAAACTAATAAAGTATTCTTAGAAAAAAATGAATGATTAAGATTAAGTTTTATATGGATTAAATAACGAATTTTTTATGGGCATTCAATAAAACATATTAATTCTTCAATTATAACTTTCACTGGTTGATATTTGTTCGAGTCACTGGTACTAGTCTGGTTGTTAGTATCCGGTACTCATCGATTTCAAAAAAAGGTATCAGTTACTAACCCAATGGCCATAGTGTTAGTATCCTTTACAGACTCGGTATATATATTATATAGTGTGAGTTTGCATTGAAGTCGTATTGTCGTTGACTTCAGATTATGTTAGCTTCACTATTACAGGTTTACACATTTGTCTAGGAGATTGTACCGTCCTATTATTCCACATTCTTCTACCAAATATATAGTGGTTAAAGGGCGTAATAACGGCTCCTACTGATGAGTCGCCATTAAGCACGAAACGAATGTGCATGAGATTATACTTTCCGTTCATGCTGCCTTTGGTTTATCCTTCTGGTCACAACTGAACTAATTTGTTACTAGGTTCGCAAAACCTAATACATACCTGCATATATATTAGTTCTTCGCAACAAACAGTATTTGACTAGTCTGGTTGTAGTTTAATACCTTTTTGCAGCAGTTTTAAGAGTGATTTTTGGTTAATTACGTGTTGATTTGTGGGTGAAATTTGGTGTGTGTCAGTCTACTACTAAGTAATTCTTACGGTTTGGCTGTTTTTTTAGTGATGAAATGATGAAAAGTATTAATCGCTTTTCTAGTTGTACAGTTTCTAGCGTTGTTAGGGGTAAGAGTATTGTCCTTTGTGTAACTCTTTAAGCTTCAATTTATTGCCAGTCCGGTTAACTGTTTGATGGACCTGAGACAACGTATACTAAAACAATATTTCCGGTTTTTGTAATTCTTGACCACTTGTATCATGCTAGTTGAAAATTTAAATATTCAAATTAATTGGTTGCAGTATCGCATAGAGGAAATCATATATGAAATATAGATTTCCGACTTTGATTATTATTAAACATAATATTTGTTAAGTTGACTGTAAGTTCGGTTTCAAAAAATTATGCTTATTAATTTATGATTATTGGCAAAAAAATTTAAATCACTTTTACAAACTGAGATAGAAACCAATACTTTTAAACACAGCATAGCAAAGCTATCATCAATGAAAGGTTTTGACCCACCTCGATTATCGTTATAACTCGTAGGTAAACCGAATAACGAGGATCAAACCGAAATGTATATATTAGTTATTGATAATAGGAAGCTGCGGCTTACACTCCTAACTGTCTAAAAAACAACTTGTGTATACATATTATATATATATATATATATATATATATATAGTAATAAAACAACGTACTCCATGGAATAACATTTACTAACAAATCATAATAAGTGACATAACTGACATGCCTTTGAAAATAGCCAACGCTTCGCAAAATACGACACATACATCGATTACGGACGCAATTACAATGAAAGCGATGACACACCAAATGACGTTACGCAAAAGTAGTGGTCTAACTTCCGACCAAAACAAAGGCTAACATAACGAAGAGGAGATTGGTTACGACAAAGGTACAGTTGGGATTGGATGAACGAATATACTAGCGAATCCAGAACAAGGGCTGTAGATACTGGTAGAAATAAGATTTATTAATAAATGTTATTCCATGGAGTACGTTGTTTTGTTCTTACATTTTAAAAAATGGTGAAAATAGAAACGATCAATATATATATATATATATATATATATATATATAATTGCACGGCGGCTGAATAGAATAACTAAGGAAAACTTTCCCAGTGTTAAAGTTAATGACATTTAGTACACAGAAAATCATGAGGTTGGATGCCAAAAATCAATTGCCAATTCTCTCCAAATCATTCATAGTCTACAAATTCTCACGTATGTGCGGTAGCTCATATATCGGACGTACGAAGAAGCAATTGATAAGCAGAATCCAGCAAAATTTGCCACAGAAATTGAATAACAAAGGCTTGCCACCGTCAGGAAAATCAGCTATTTCCGATCATATATTGGCAACGGGGCACCCTGTCAATTCGACCAATTTCACAATTCTACATAAAGAAAAATCAGAAAAATTATTATTTATCTATGAAGCCCTTTACATAAAACAACAAGTACCTGACCTTAATATTCAAAAGTTTCATCAACATGATATTCTTATCGACTGGCCAAGAATAACAAAATTCAACAACAATCTACTAGTATCCAGCCAAGAACAAACAGGCCCTCAAATAGAATCAACAAACATACAATCGGATTGGCAACAAACTGAAGTGGAAATAACAGAGGCGCATACCATGACAGAAGTCTCCAAACAATGTGAGCGTTTAATACTGCAATCCACACTGGCGTTGTTACCATGTGAAAACGACAACTTTGCGCAACAAGGTGAAACGATCAACTATACTTGGAAAAATATCACTTGTATATGTAACAGTGAACAATGCGCACAAATGGTTAATTCTCAAGCTATCAAAACAATAATGACCAGATCTCAGACATCACTTTGCAATACTGCGAGAATGACCTTTACATGCAAACACGCATACACACTCACCAACTAGCCAAAACAAGAAACAGCAGGAAAAACGAGTCAGATTTGTTACCACTAGCATAATCAATTGAAAACCCAAAATGTATAAATATGTATGATTGTATAAGTGATGATTAGTATTCACGAAATAAATGGCCTTTATCCACTTTGTTATTTGTGTTTTCCTAATTATAAGAATACTGTTAAATTAAAAAGGAATGGACATCATATATATATATATATATATATATATATATATATATATATATATATATATATATATATATGACTGAAGTCGTGCTCTGAAGAAGAAAAATGAAAGAGCGATACGCGTCAGTACGCTTGACAGGCGGTTTTTTGCAATATTGTGTGATTGGTTAAATAAAACGAGATTAATGTGTATATCACGTCCACAAAATAATATCTCACTATTACCATCTGTGCAAGCAATCATTACATCAGATGTCATTAGTTTGATATTGAGTTTCCTATGTTGATTTCGACTGAGTGTTTTGGAAGAAGTTTAGTAGCGCTTTCGATCGGGTAGAGAAGATGCACAATTTATTGCTAGTTACGCCTGACCTATGGTTAGACGTCTATTAACAGATTGTGTTTTAATTAGTCTTTCACTTATTTTGGCTTTATCATACAGAAAAATATTTTCTCGCGTGAGTTATCAAGTCACAGAGTACTTTAGTTGGACTAATGCATCACTCTGATAATAACGCAAGGTGTTAAGATTGCAATGCAAATTGCCATTCTAGTTGTGGCATTTCCGATAATGATAATGATAACCTTACCTGTTTGTTTTATCCGCATAAGCTCCCACCGTTTGAAAGTCCTATGACAGGAAGTCCGCTTTCTACTTCTACATTAGTACTCTACCATGTGCGGCTAAAAGTCCATATATAGACTTGATTATAGGTGATACGAATACTCAATTTTGGTGCATACGTAACTTAGAGTTGATGTTGAGTAGTATACACTATTTAAGCCCAGTGTGCATCGATGATAGGGGATAGATGTTGCAGACCTGCACAGATAACAGATTATACTTAAGTAACAAAACTTTCAGACGTAGTTTAAGGGGTTGAGCCACGTGTATTACTCTTGCTAACGGACAGCTTTGAACTGAAATAACTTTTGTAGCAATTGGCTATAGAGGGTATGGTTGCAGGAATGTCATTCGTTTTACACCGATTATGTCGGTTCGGACCAAATGTTCACCCGTACGGATTAACAACATATTTCTGCTAGCTTGGCTTCCAAGAAATCCCGTAAATCCAACGTAACAGTTTGAAAGCCGATCTTCAATAAATCTGAACTAAGGAAAATAATTAAAGAATGGCATATATTTCGAAGTCCATTAAAAGCTGTCCTTTTAGATTTCAAAAGTGCATTTCACTCAATTAATTGCAACTTTCTAGTTGATTATCTATTAAAATAGTATCCTCTTTACACAAACAATTATATTCACGTAAAAATCTACAATGATTTACAGAATAACTTTACTACTATAAGTGGCATCCAACCAGGATATCCACTTTGTACATTTTCGTTTAGTTCTATCATATCCTATCATGGGTTCATTGTACAGGCTCTGAAGTTTTCCCAGATGATCGATTAATCGTTCTCAACTATGTAGACGTTACTGTATTACTATTTGACAACCAAGACTTAACTCCGACAACCTTAAAAAGATAAAAAGTCATCGTTCAACAGTTTAATAGGAAATTCAAAACTGCTCAATGCTAGATACTATTAAAGAATAACCAATTACTCACTTCAATTCTGCGTCATTAAGGTAAAGACCTTCACGTAGTTGAAAGGTTTACATAACATCAGAGCTCTAACAATAACTCAGGAAATATCATTAACGAGGTAAATTTGAGAATCGCAAATGATAAAGCAGCCTTCTCCCCTCTTCGCTATTTATGGAGAGAAGAGAGTATTTCACTTTGCTTTGGAGGTTCAGTTTAATCATACGTTGGTAAGACTGCCTTTAGAATCGAAGATCTAAGACATTTACAGTTATTAGAACCCTGGTGTTAGAGTGGCATAACCCATATAATTTATTAGAAAAATAATAAGCAACGCTGACTTCCATTTCCGTAAATTTTGATCCGTCCATAAATGCTCATCATTAGACAGACAAGTAAGGCTCCGAAAATTGCACGGACGAGGTTATGTTCAACGTACGCCTTTTTGTTAGATTAACTAGTAAATCAATTTCTTTCAGGCAGTGCCAGATTGGCTCATGCCATAATGTAGTCTGACATGGAAAAAACTGCTAACGGAAGCACGAGTAAAATTTAGTATCATAGACTTTTTTCATCTATAAGGATGGGATCTATCGTCATCATAATGCATAGCTATAAGAGTTTTGAGTAACTAATTTTCATATAAGCAAAATATTTTAAAAAAAACATGTAATAACAATGATGAAATGAATAATTTAGGCAAAAAAAATTATTTATACAGCAGAAGATCAAGTTTATAAGAGCATATTTAGGCATATAACACACAGAAGGCAAATTAAACATTTGCACATCACCTTTATAATATAAAATATAACCAATTTATCTTCTATAAAATATTAAAGAGGAGATTCCACGCTTTGTCTAGATGCATTACTACACTCGCATCAAGAGCAAATTTTAAGGCAAGTGTGGCATCACGGTATTACTTGTCGCATAAATTTGATATTTACGCTACAATTTCATAAAATAACAATTAAAATGCAAAGTTCTACTCAAAACTATATGTAACCAAACTAATCAATCATTTAGTATGAAAATTCTGTTAACATAACTGACTACAAAGTCGATATGCATCTATGTATTTATGTTTATATAGCATTATATAACCAGCTTCTTAGTTACGACCTGTTTGTCGATAGATACTCGCAGAAATTTCGTTTTGGCTCGTAAAAGGACGATAAAGGTATGTACTGAGTGACTATGATAGATGATAATGGTATCTCACTATAAAATCACTGAAAAATTTAAATGTAGATACGATCATATATACTTTCTATCTTTATTCGGGGGAGGATAACAAATATTCAGACAAAAGTAAGTAGACTTGAAAGAAGCGTCAATTTAAGTTTGAAGCCACTAGCGCAGCATTACAACGAAGTACAATTAATTCAAGACTACTGCGGACTTGGGTCGCGTCTTCGAATTCCAAAACTATATATATATATATATATATATATATATATATATATATATATATATCACGGTTTGATTACCGTTAGACTGACAGCCATCTTGCTGTGATGATAATGTTCGAGGTTTGAAACACGCTAATACGTGTCACCGATGATAGTTTCGCTGTTTTTGGACTTGTTCAAAATGAGATAATATATTATTTTCAAATTCAAACGACGCGATTTTAAAAAAAGGGTGTGATAGAATTTATTATTTTCGTTCGCCTTTTAATCTTTCGAAACATAACGTAACATTCATAAACAGAAAGGTACGTCTATCGCATGGTGAGTTCCAGAAGAGCCTATGCAGATAGGACAAAGTTAATAAGGTTTCTCCCCTCGACTCTGTCTGTTGCTAGTTTATACATACAAGCGCCAATTGGTTCGTAAGACCAAGCTGAGGTGTAATCAAGTGGCTGATATCTTGAACAGTTTAGCATGTCAATATATATCTAGCCTAATTGTTCTGCGAATCCAGAAAGATACCGGACTTGTCTTGGTAGCCTAATGAACAGGGTGTAAAAGCGACCTCCAACCGGCGCAAACGGAGATGGTTAATAAGATCGGACGATGATAGCACAGCGAAGATAGGCAGAATAGAGCTGGTCGACTCATAAATATTGCACCTTATTAATTATTTCAGATGCTTCGCTGACAGTGAACTTAACCAAATACAGCAAATGTATTTCTTTCCAAAATTGTCCATTTAGTATCCGAAATAACATTTCATCCCCCATGTGCCAGTGATAAAAACCGATTACAAGGTCCTTTGTGATATAAATGAGGATTTCAGTGTATCTTGTTTAACCTGTGAATGACAGCTGCAGCAAGGCTAATACATCTTAGAGTCTCGGCTGAAAAATATAAGTCCGAACTCATCATTGTGTGCAGGTATACAATTTTTTAACTGACGGGTTACAATGCACATAACAGAACCAGTTTTCTCAATAAAATAGAATAACTTTAAGACATAATAAAGTACCTAGAACGTAAACCCAAATTAAGGATATTTATGAGACAGAGTTGAATTAATAAAACGAATGAAAATAATTTAATGATAAACATGTTTACATAAGTTTAGAAAACTAATACATGAGCCAAACGTTAAAATTAAAGAAAATTCAGTTTTTATATCGAAACACACTTACTTAAAATTCACATTTGACAGCTGATCACCACACTGTTTCGGCCACAAAGCAAAGAGACGTTCTGAGTCCATGTCAGTTATGTTAGAGATCTCCGACGAGGTTGGACGTGGGTCAGTCTGGTTTCTGTAGTAGAATCGCAGGTAAAAATCTCTGATATCAAACGACTGCATTGGTGCCTGTGTTTTTGTATGCAGTTCAACAATAATTGAGCTAGCCAATGGCGGTAGATTGCTGTAAAGAGGATAGTTCAATCAAATTGTGATTTAAAAGTTGACCATAGTTGTGCTTTATACAGTAAGATATGCATACTATTTTAAGCAAGTGATTAAAACAAACACAGAATAACAAGCAAAATACTTCACAACATACAATAGAGTTAAGCTGACTTTATACGTAAACGACTAATTGAAAGCTGATTGTCAATGAAGACAAAACTAAATATAAGTCATCTTAACTAACCAATCGGCACACACTTGTTTTCCAGCTAACCACAATATAAATGGGCAGGTCTCAGGAACTAAAGTAACATGCGTAGCTATTTATATATTTTTGGTTGCAAAGATTTAGCACACTTACATTAGTTTATCAATTTTGCGGCACCTAGCAACAAGTTAGTTCATATATAACAAAGTGTATGTGCAATATTAAGCATGAGCATAGAAAATAATTCACTAAAAACTATTTGACCCGGCATTAAACATAAAATACACCCCATATATGATCATGTAATGTGCTCAAATAGACGGTGATATTTCAATGAAATTTGCGTATTAAAACAATGTAAGAATCGGCTTAACTTACAACTATATACAAAGAGGTGTTGAATCATGCACACATTAAGCTGACTTCGCCGTAATGGCGTCGTGTAGAAGTCTAGATTACCAAATTTCTGTGCAATATCTCTAGCTAAACTAGATCCCCTTCTTAATGAATCACTTTCCTTTAATAAGGTTTGACTAAATTATTATTTTTCTAAATAATGTAACTTTTCATTAATATTTTATTCAATTTTCGTATTGTTATATGGCACTACAGCATCAGCTACTAACGGCTTTTATATTACTGTATATGATGATTATAATTATTAATGATACGAATTTCATGAAGTTGAAGATAGAAAAGCAGACCATAGAATCGGCAATGTTTGATAGTACTACTAATAACGCACAAAATTAGACCTGCATAATACATCGATGATTTACTGCCGCATAACCGTAGCATTCATTTTTATGTGCTGGCTGTAGTCAAACCCCAGGTAGCCCATTCGTAATAGTGATTGAGACTGAGTAGTTCTGACATATTTTCATTGGCCTGCCAGGTATGCGAAACTTTAACAGAACTTTCGCGTCACTAGCAAAGCCCAACGAGTTATTAAGGCAGAAAAACACTTACATCAACATTTTCCGTTTCCTTTTTGTTTTCGATCGGGCTGGGTTTGTATTCGTTCCTTACTTACGAAGGCTTCAACAAAGGGACGAATATAAACCAAGCCCGATCGAAGACAAAAATAAAATGGAAATTGTGATCAATCGGATCTTTGTGAAACTGTTAGTGCAAAACTACAACTCGCGTACGCAAAACGCGGCATTGGAAAATACGAAGCTGGCATTCCGCAATCAAATTTCAAAAAAATACATCAAAAGTACGATACAAACACCAGGGACGGCAATATCTGACGTCTTAGCTAATGACATGAGTTTTATTCTTCGCTTTAGATCAAGGTTGCGAGCTCACAGTAAGCATCAATCCCATAAGATTTAATCATCGGTTTTTGGTAGTAATACATTAATATCATGCATATATATTCAAGTGTTTGTCCTCATTTTTAGATACTTGAGGAGACAGTGAGATAGAAAACGTTATGGTATCTCAGCAAATTCTCTGTTTATCTTTGCACATAGGAAGGGTACTATGAGTCATAGTAATGCTCACATTTAATAGAAAATATATGCAATCATGCAAATTATCAGAGAATCACATATAGGAGTACCTGCAATGAGCGTAGCAGATCTTATCTCCTTCCATAGTAAATTTGTTTTCTTCCCATTGTAATCATTAATTGCTTATTTTAGAAAACCTTCATATATCTTTGGGAAGACTAATGATCAAGCTTGACAACATCTAATTGGCAATTTTTCTTTTTTAGCTTCCCGGCAAATTCGAGGGTAAATTTATTAAGGATGAGTGTAGGGTCCGAGAAAACACAGGTGTTCCAAAACAAGCGACAATCCTGGATGCGACCACACCATATATAACAAATTTTTACATAATTTATTTGAGCTCACAATTTTCCGGGATCAGGATAAATGTCGTACACACGGCTGAAGCCTGTGTCACTCAAGTATAGTCTATGCCCCGCCAGGCTATCCAACGGCCATTCACAGTTATCGATACGCATTGAACCTACAGTATATCGGACAACCAAATGAAATTTTGCATCTTAACAGCGCTCAATCAGCGCATTCATACCACTCATAGCCAAGACTATATACGAACATATCACACTACTTAACAGACTTTATTTTGAAAAATAAATCTTTTTTGCTGTTGTCCATGCAACAGTTGGCGGCAACGAATGCAGGAACGAATGCTGTTGGGCACCGTTGATCGATGCTCTCGATATTGATTTAGCCATTTTCAAGTGCAGACTTTAGTAAATTTCTTAGCTTCATTCCCATGTCCGCAGATAACAAGACGTTTTATAAGATACAAAAACGCCTGTTTCTCATTTCCCTTCGGGTACCTACAAATGGACATACAAAATCACATACGTATATATATATATATATATATATATATATATATATATATATATAATTTTAAGCGTAATGGCAAGATTTTTATTATGTATCTTTTGTTAGTGTAAACTAAATATTGCATAAGGTAAAAATCGCAGTTCATCCACTAAACCGGTTTCGTTCCTATTAGCAACACTTCAAGTACTATCCAGAGTTTGTTGCGGACGGGACTCGAATTGGGGCCAATTCTGCAAAGAGCTTAAATAGTTGCCAATAAGAACGAAATTGTTCTGATGAACGAATTGCCTCCGCAACCTGATGCCATATTTAGTTTATACTTACGTTATATTTACATCATTAGTTATTCTGCAGAAAGAAAGACATACTTAATGAAAAGATGCAGGAAAATTGATCAATGAGTATTTTTGTTAAGATCTTGGTAAAAATATTTTGCTTAAGCTTTACTAAACAAAAATTTAAATTACGCGTTGAGTTTACATGTTTTACTAAACGAATGGAAGACAATTTTCTAAGTTTGTATCATATAGCATGTGTGTGGTCCAGGTTTTGCGGTAGCAAGTTATTAAATGTGTCAATTCCCATCACTTGCCTTCTAGATGTATGACAGCTAGTTGCCTTTCCAGGATTAGCATAATGTCTGTTCGAGGCAAGTGTGCACATCTGTATCTCGGGCAAAAATTCTTACCTGTGTGCTTAGTTTGGTTCTGAATTATCCGAGTGCGTGCGTTTTGTTATAATGGCAGCAAATTGTTTGCTCCCAAGTCTGTAGTGATTACCTGTATCGTATCACACCCGTGTCCTGCGTATTATTTTGTTCATCTGATTTTGCTGGTGCCTCTCATGTTGCTAGTTTTACATTTGGTGAAGTCTGTACAAACAGAATTCGCTTTTCTTGAAGAATATATGCGTCTTGCAACCAGTCAAATGCAGTATTGTGTGGATGACTGATTTATAGGTCTGCGTGCAATCATAATCTTATTTTGCAAACACCAAGTTGGTGGGTGCTCCAAAAAGCGTGGCTTAAATTTTCCACCGCATCCGCCTACATATGATTGCTCACAGGTATAGTTCCAAGTGTTGATAACTTTGGATACAGAGGCATGGCATTTGTTATTCCGTAAACAATGTTTGGTTTTAAGCTCTGACGATAAGCAAAGAATTTCGATCTGCGTCATTATACGCAACTACCGGCGGTTTCAATATAATTCAAAGATTCTAAAATTCACATTGGATTGGTGTTTGTGTAACAGCCGCAGACTTTATTTAAATAGCACTTATCTTTATCCGCGCAATAAGGAAATGTTTCATTCTCTAACTTTTTCAAAGAAAAATTACGAATGAACAAGAGAGAAATGTACTGTACAAAATTTCACTTCGTTTTGCGAAATAAAATAAAGATTAAATGCAGAGAAATAGATAAATTATAGAATAATTTTTTTAATTATAGAAATTTAAAACTTATTTAAAAAATTAAGAATCAGCCACACTAAATAATTTACCTGATTTTCGGATTGCGTACCGAAATATTTGAATCCACTGTCATCATGATTTTTGCAAATATTTCGGTCTCCAATTACGGAGACCTTTTTCAATGCCAAACACATCACACACTTAGTTGACAATAAATATTGATTGCACACTAAATAATGTTAATAATTACTAACGCTGTAATATTAGTAAATAGAATTGTTGGCGCAATTACATAATGTAAAATATAGTATCACGATAACGACATTAAAAATTCTGTAACTGAATATTTAAATAAATAAGAAATGTTCGCATAAGGCTGATACACATAGAAAGTTTTGTAGAAGCTGACGCGTCACTACTCTTAGGAAGCTCAAGTAGACGAATTAGTTCAGGATAAGTGGCAGTGCGTGATCCAACAAAATTTTAATCTCCTGATAAAAAATTAAATATAATGGAAGTTTACGATAGAATGGAAAACAGTACACTTGATGGTTGTCCGCTTCACCTTTTCATTGTTTTGAAACAAAACAAGATCATAAGCAACTTATTGCCGGAATTTGACCAAGGCATTGGTCTTCACTCCCAAGGGTGTAGCAGAGGTTTCAACAAATACGGCACTGAAGACGAAGATGAATAAGGTATGGGCAACAACAGATCCTTGTTGAACACCAGAAACAATAAAATTTTTTAAAGAAGCTACTATTTATGTTGGCATAAACCGCTAAATCATTATGTCATGCATCGAAACACCATCAACTCACCACAGAATCCTGCGCGCCTCCAAGTTGAATAGTCCGGTAGTTCAGAAAAGCAACTAATATTGACCAATAAAACTGGTGGGTTAGCTCGAGAATATGACCCAATACACAAAAAACGCTCACGCATCCTATTTCTGGTCGAGGCTTTGCCTGAGCTAGTCTATAACGCGTCATTAGCTTTTCGTGAATTCGAGCTACGATATTATTAACGAAAAATGATCGAGTGATCAAATCTACGAAATCTATACTGTTTTATATATGACAAACTGAAAAAAATTTGTAGGTGCTAGACAAGCTTCAGTTACGAAATTGGAGGCTCCCGTACATCCCTATCAAAATGACATCTTCTTATACCTCGGGTACTTAGAAAATATACAGGGAGTTGTAACGATTTGGCGTTGTAAAATTAAGCCAGTGCTGATCCTCATTCAACTGCAAGTCTAGCAACGAAGTCATTATTTGCCGGGGGCAAAACGCTAGAAAATATACTTTTATTCACTCCAAATAGTGTAGCAGAGGCTTCAGAAAATGCATCATTGAAGAAGAGGTTGAATAAGGTATGAGCAACAGAACACACACGTTTGAACAACAGAAAAACATAACCAATTTTAGAAAATCCGCTATTTGCGTGAGCACGAACTAATAAGACATCATAAAAGATGTAAAGTAGATGAACAAAATTTTTCACTATAACATCCTGAAAAATATATGTACATAATGAGTCAGGTGTTCATATCAAGATCGCAACCTGGTTTAAAGTAAGTAGTAGTAAATATAATAAACAGCCTCAATGAAATTATCCCTTAATTTAACAGCAGCTTCCATATGCTGGAGAGCCTGACTTTTTGTAGAGAACATAAACATGTTCTGAGGTTTGACTGCCGAAAACGGGTCGAAAAATACTCAAGCTTGCCAGTCATAGCGTTCCAGACACATATGAATAACTTCATCTCCATTGTTACGAGTGGTTTCGCAGAAAAAAAGTTCCCTTGAAGACGTTCTTAACATAAAATTCTCTTTCAAGTATACGTAAATTCGCACGTGGCATGAGCGATTAAGTGAAGTGTAGCTTCAAATGTATCATTGTGGCAACACGTATGTGATATGAGTACACAAAGCACCGTTAATTTCCTAAAAAACGCGATTCTAGTACCACGCTTATACAACTTTTCAAGCTCAAAGGACAGACCGCGAGACAGTCAATTATCAGAGCCACATGTTATCATTTTCAAACTGATGCGTTATTGCTGCCTTACCATGAAATGCATAGTAGCGTTTGAGAAGTTTAAGAATGCTATGTCGCCAATTTATAGTGTGTTAGAACGGCAAGAGCTCCCGTGCTCCAAACGTTAAGGAATAAAACATCCTTGAATTAAAGCGACGCATAAGAACCAAAATAGCAGTTGGAAGTCAACCGCGCGTTTACTGAGGCGTGCTATACTTTGGTACAAAGGAAGAAGCGTATCTGATATTCTTCTCTCTACCTATTCGTTTAGCTCGTACAGTTGTTCAGCACATTAATTTACGATAGCTAAAATCGTAAACGACAGACATTTTGCAGAATCCACCATTAAGGCAGAGAACGCGCAAATAGTTATATTTCGTGCTTTATTTAATTCAAGATAATAGCCTAGATGTAGTGAAAGACTCATACAACGAAGGAACCAAGGGAACGCTGTAGACAGCAGCCGAACACAAGGAAAAAATAAATAAACAAATAATTTATATTTAAATTTTATTTACAAAGGGGCGTGCTTTAACCGAGCAAGGCAATATTTACTTCTACATAATTTATAAGCATTGTTGCAAGGGAATCCCTATTAGATACACAACTAATTTTAGCGAATACGTTAAGGCATATTAGACACTGGCCATCCTCCGATTGAAAGCTTTAAACCAGTACCAGCTTTGTTTACCTTTCTGCAAAGTCGTGACGATATTGACGCATCCTCAGCACAGCATGCTATTCCTTTCATCTTTCCAGGTCCCAGTTTAAGGAAGTATTTAGTGTTACATTTTAAATTAGTTAATGATAAATTTTATAATACATCTTAATAAATACATTGTTCAAAGAATCAAATATATAAAATATCGGTACTCACTTATTGTGAACACCCAAATACATCATAAGAGCCATTAACGTAGTATCGTGTGCGAAATAGCCAACCAAGCGTCGTTGGGGGCACATTTTTGGTATAAAATTGTGTGGGCTCTCAAACATGCTTGTCTTGATCTCGTCAGATGATCTCATGTCTAACGTAAAAGTGGCTCGAGCACGACTCACCATTATATTAGCTATATTACCAGCTAAAACGCCGCCCCAAATTCTGCTAACATCTTTGTCAACAAATAACATTTGCGAGATAAATTGAACAAAGCCATAACAAGCCTTGTCTAACGGCAGCTTTTTAAAATCATCAGAGGTAACTAGCTCTTCATAATTGGGCAATCCGTCCGTGAATTTAAAATCCCTAGGGAAGAAGGGTATCCTTTTCATAATGACACTACCATTTAACCAGTTCGGTTTATTCTGGATAGAGTGTCGACTCCAAGCAATAATGGGTTCACAAATTTGCATGGCCATATTGCATTTTTCATACATAGGCGTATTATTATTAAATTTGAAACCTGTAACGCAACATAGAAAGCCGAAAAATTAACATCATAAGTACACAGAGAAAAGGTTTTCAATTAAGGCAACAACAAAGAATAAATAAATTTAGTTATAATGTAAACTTTTAGTTAATTCATTACCATTTAGAAATATTCTGCCCGCTTTTAATCGTTGTGTTAATGGCAAAATTATTTCAGGGAAGGTTGTTCCGACAGCTTATGTTAGTAGTTTTCTTCAGAATCGTTTTTTTACAGACGAGAATCATTGGCTGTGTAAATTAACCATGATATTAATAAAATGATGAAAATGTGCAAAATTTTTTTCTTGATCCTAAAAATAAAATTAAGCAAGTCATTTCAACGGTGTCTGCCGCATCTCAAATTCTCACTCAGCCACCTTTCAGATGACACGTCCTTATAGTCTGACTTCTACGTCGGGGTTAAAATTCTTGCATTTGTCAGTGTAGTCTATCTAATTAAGCAAATGTAACTGCTTCTCATTTGTTCATGTCATAAATCCAGCTTGTAAATGAGTTGCTACCTACATTCGTGTTTGTTTAAATAAACTTTGAATATATTGATTCCAATTTAATAGTGCCATTTGTTAATAGAGCCATATCCGTTTACACCAATCACGCTATACAACCCTTCACAGAAATAATTCCTTGGCTAACATAATTATCATAAAACCGTGTATGTTCCATATAAATTTTTTTGTGTGACATGACATTTCACAATAACCTGATCCTTGTTATATGGAACAAAGTAATTTCGTTCACATTGCACAATTTTAAAATGAATATTTCGACACTCATTTGCAAGTATATTTCTCATCAGTCCGTTAATTACACCAAATTAAGATACGCATATTTACTTTTACAATGTTATACGATTCTTGAAGGTTGAATTCTTATTGGACAATTCTATCCTAATTAAAATGTCCTATAGACATGCATATAATGCTAATTCTAAGCAGCTTTAAATTTATAACTGTAATTTAATCTTTCAATTATTTATTTAATTAATTAATAAAATATGACAAATCCATCTGTGAGCACTAATTGAACAGGGCAGGCAGTGCTATATCTAGATACACTGGTACAACAGTTGTTACTCAATAGTTTAAATTATAGATGGAATATAAGCAATCTACGCTTTAGCACTTATTCCCTAAGGCATTCAGTAGCTGATTTTGACATGTTATGCAAACAACTATGCAATCTTTTTTTAATCAAGTTTGCAAGCTTGAAGTAAACACCAATCCCATTATTTAACCACTCGTCGAACAATATAGCAAAACCATACAATCATCCATATATTTCTTTAGGTATCCAATACAAGATGTTCAATTCCACTATATTGTTAGTCCTCCGTTATTCCGCTGGCCAATTAGAGACGACCAAATATAGCTGTCTCTGCCTGGATGGCTTTATAAACCAGTGTATTCGTTTGTATAATTTATATCATTGTCATCACTGGACTTCAGCGCTTACCGTTAGTGTGATGGTTCCTGTACCTTTGTGACTCGCTGAGTTACACAGTTGGCGACGGTGGATTCTCATACCTGGCAAGTCAGTAAGGTGTGGTCAGACTAACAGCCTCAACCAATGGGTGACCTAGTGTCCATTTATAGCCCACGTAACTATTAGTTGCGTTGTAATATGGCAGCAAAGTATCAGCAAATTGTGTTGGTGTAACTCTGCTTATTATTATTATTAGACGTATCCTGCTGAGCATTAGGCTGCATTAAACATGAGCAACGTCTATGAGCTGAATTTTAGTGCCATTAGTCAGTTGAGATATTCTAATTACATCTTTCCCCAAATACATACTACCATCGATATTTCGAGTTCTATGCGTAAGGAGTTCCGCTATCTCTAAACTCAATTATATCGGCTTATGCAGGATTTAAGTCAATGTCACTCCCGTTGAAACTTCAGACGACATAGGTTGAGAAGTTTTGGTTTTTACATACAGGAACCTAGAAAATTAGTTAAATTAAATCTAGTTTTACAATTCTTGCAGATAGTCAATCTAATTGGCTAAAAACTAGTGTACGTTTAAATCGGCCATGTTAGAGATTTGGTCAAGGCATTAATTTACTGTCAAGAATAATTATCATAAATAGCTTGAAATTACCTCTGGCATGTGTTACAATTTTTAAATTCAATTATTCGCATTGACTCCAAAAGATTTATCCGTCTACATTAACCATTTTATACAGCTCAACTCCTACCAGCGTAGTCCACCCAAATGAAATATGCTCTGTAGAAACGAGAATAATGACATTTATTAGAATCTTTAAATTCATGCCGTAAGTAAGCCTAAAAGTTTAATAAGTAGTTACTTATTTAATAAATCAATGAATTATATAAACAGTTGGCTTTTTAGCTTTGATTTAACACGACAATCAGTTAATTTAGATCAAGGTCGCGACCTTGATATAAACATCTGACCCATTATTTGTACAAATTTGTCAATATAAATTAAGTATTATATAGTGTGAAAAAGGAAATTCATTTAGTAGACCGTTTCGTATATATTGTGAACTCATCACGTACGGTCCAGAATATTCCGCGGACAGGGCTAGAACCTGGGAGCTTCTCATTCGGAATCTATTGTTCGAACCACTGAGCCACCCTGCCGAACACTACATACAATTATTAGTTATATACTAACTAGTGGACAAGATGGAGGTAAAGACACATTCAAGTCGAACGTCAGAGTCAATAAAATAGTTTAGAAAGCATAAAAATGCTTCCCAAGTCTGATTTACTCATAAAAAATTGAATAATGAAATAAAATTTTGACGGAACGCCACCATTACACAATGTTGACCAATAACCTTGAACGCCACTGTTGCGGAAGCACGCTCTGTAGGCCACAAATACCAGTGTTTCAACTCAAAAGTGCGACGAAGTGCATTCCCAGTCGGAGCAATGCCTAAATTAACCTATTTATTATGTACGAATATTTATTAAAATAACGACGGCTATGATAGTTTGTCGTAATAAAAGTGTAATATATATTTTAAAATGCTAGGAACGACCCACTTAAACTCAGCTGGAACGGACATCTGTCACCAAATCGCAGCAATTTGATGGTGCATGTACTTCTGCACTTGACCAATTCTTGACGAACGCTATGTATTCCAGTCGCCCATGAGGCTACGAGTCTTTGCCACTTCATCAAAACGATAATCAAATATCGATCTCGTAAGTTAGAATATCCAATAATAGAACTAATGTTCATGTTGAGTCCACTTAGATTTTAGAATTTTAAATAAGGAACTTGTTCAGGCATCTACAGACCAAAAGACAGAAAAATTGGAACATATTGAAATTACATCAACACTTACTATACTATCAATACTTTCACGTTTTAAATTAGCCGCTTTGTTAATAAATGGCATTATTAGAACTTTGTCTACTTCCTTAATAAAAAATATTATACCGCACAGGGCATCAAATTAAAAACTATCTCGTGGACTTTATCCTGATAGACGAACGGCACCTGCCCAACCCAATTCAATTATGGTAGCATTTAACTGTCATCTTGTTTCTTATGTCAATCCGGCATTAACAGCGAGAATAATGCTCTACTAAGTAATAGAATTGAAGCTATACGTATTATGTAACCGAGCCAGCCCAGTTGATATAACCTCATTTGGTTGGCAAACGACGAGCACATGTTTGCCTTTCCCCAAAATAGATCTACGGATTTCAGCCTAGAATAGTTGTTGTTGATAAACCCTATTGGCTACGCTTCTCAAACGGCGGTCGAATGATTGTAAGCATCTAGTCTTCACTTATAAAGGAATAAGTTTCACTAGCGTGTAACAAAACAACATGTACCCTGTACCAGCATTGTACCAGCGATTTTTAACGCAAAGTGAGATACTTTTGTTTTCATATAAAGGTCAAAGGTTGTAATAGGCATACTTACTTCGTCAATGGAATTGCCGGATTACTTGAAGCAAATATACAGATATGCAAACCTGTCAGCCAAGTCCTATTCCTCACATTTAAGACGCAGAGTCGAAGTTAATAATGGGTGATGCTTTAGAAGCAGCTTACATATAGAGGGTGCAAATTCCAAACCGAAAAACGGAGCAACTGATAATCTTTTCAGAGTGTCCAGAGCAGAATCTCGATAGTGGAACAATGTTAAATAGCGTCAGAATAATTAAAATCGGCCAATCTACCGCCAGGCATATTGTCAATGCCTATTTTCTGTGGGTATGTAAGAGTATAGTTCATAATAGCATCTATTAAATTTTTTTTAAATAACAGAATTAGACATCTTTGAAAGACACCACTGCTAGTAGTAAACTAAAGAGATAATTCTATGTAAACTATAAAGCGACCAGAAATGCTAGTGTAGGGAGCGAGTATAATAATTACAAATTTAGCAAAAATACCAATTTTCGGAATAATATCACAGAGAACATAGCAGTTCTGTTTCTCAAATGCATCCTTCACGTCTAAATAGACTGCAATGTACATGCTTGTGATTGATTGAAGTGAAGCGCTGAATAGCTCTATTATTTTCAGTAATATTTTTACGCGCTTTCAAAGTAATTACCAAAGTACATTAGCATTAAAATGCGTATAGATTATTTCATAACACTGTATACAAACACACATACACACTCATATATATATGGGATAAGGTGTTTGAACGTCTTGCAAAAAATATATTTTTTTAACGATGAAACTGTATTTGACGTAATTTTTGTGTAAATGTACGGCGTGATCAAGTTATGATTATGAAAGCAGAGTGAATTTCCTCCACATAGACCTTGGAAGACAGAGCTGACCTCAATGTTTAATGCAAAATATACGCTGCGCTGATTGATTCAGAGCAACGCTAGCAAGCAGATCAAGGAAATATACACATAGTGTATCTGGAAATAAGAGCGACACAAGGTTTCGGAAATCAACTATTACAAATCGGTCAACCATGTCAGCAAGGCATGGTGAGACAATTTAATAACTGTCCTTAAAATGTAATTCATTAAATTAACTTCCCTCACACCGCCATAATCTATCAAGTCCTATATGAAATTCTAAAACTGAAAATTGAGTGTGAAACAAGTTTAGCGTATTGTTTGCAATGAATTGCAATAACCTCCGGCGGCTTAACAATAAAAAAATTTGCCGATTATATAAAATGAAAAAGTAGAAAAGGGAACCTACCAGATCTTAACTTACACAGTTACTTGCACATTTATGAATTAGAATGGGTATATTTTTGCTATTGACAATAAGCAGTATAACTGCAGCTATCTCAGAATTCCGGTATATATAATCTCATCTAGTGTGTAGAATGTTGTAAGGGAGAGAGAATGCATAAAAAATGTGTGTTATAACTGTAATTTTGCGATGTCACGGTAATTAAAGTTAAAATTCAAAACTGAAAAAAATCGGCAAACTTGATTATCAGATATTGCATTTAGGCAAAGAACTATGATATATATATATATATACAATTGCCTATAAGGTATTGCGCACCTAGTAACAATTAGTTCATATATGGCCCGGAGGATAAACCAAAGACAACAATCGAAAGAGATCAAAGGCCGAACTGACGTTTAGGTTAAGACTAAATAAAGAGAGAAAGGAAGAGTTCGCAAGAAAAAACTAGAGATATAACCAAAATTAATAATATGCACGTTGCTAAGTTAACCAACTTATAGAAGAAATTGGATACAATGTAACACGCGGCTCCGCGTTACAACCCGACAATGTTCAATTTTGACAACTATAGTGCTCTTTAAGGTCAAATAGTCTAACTCTGTTTTTACACAATATTTCTCTTAACTGTGATTTTAGAAACAATCTCTGTTAGTTTCAAGCAGTTTTAATTGAGATTTCTTGAACGGCAAATTTAATTGTAATTAATAGGGTTTTGTTTAATAAATGTACACACCCGTGAGCAATACGCAGCTAACATGCGGTGGATTATAGTGCCCATGTGAGTTTAGTGTCTTTTTTTTGCGTTAATCTCAATTTACACCATTAATTACTGTTCAGGTATGATTCTACGCATCAGGACATCAGAGTTCAATGGTTTATTATAATTAAATAATTTAAAAACTAGCAAACAGAGGAATAATTATTTATGACGTTCTTTCAAGACTGTTTTTACACGATTTTATCCATCAATTATCAGTGAAAATATTTACCATGACTTTAAACTAAATTGCGAATCAATCTGGACTTATATCATCATATATTTTTAATTATTTCCATGTATTAATCAAGATTCAGACGTTTTCGTTCCTGATAATTACTTGTGTATAAGACATTCAATTGTGTTTACAATATATCATTTTGTTGCTGTCTAGAGCGCGGTCCGTTTTGTTTAACCGTGAATTGATTCATACTTAGCTACACCACTTGCAAAAAACGTCTGAAAATGGATGAGTTTTCTTACTTCACCCTTCGGAAAATGTCAGGGATTAATAATGGAACGGGTGGGGATAACAACCACCATGAAAATGTAGGAAATCATTACTAAATGGACAGCTACCCCGCAAAAGCTATTACTATAACTACAAAACATCCTACATAAATCGGGACGTCGTGGCTGTGATTTCCTGTGTATCCGACCACAACTTATATAAATGTAATCGAAACCCATAAATATCTATGTTTACAAAACGTATATATACTTATTCATATAAAACTAAAATATAAGCAACAGTGTGAGTCAAATGTCTCTAATCAGAATATGGTCTATTAACATATATATATATATATATATATATATATATATATATATATATATTATTGATTATATATATAATTGTTTTTATTTATTAATTTTAATCTAATTATTTATTTATTATCACAATATTTATACCACACCTTTATTAAATATATAACAATTTCTTCATTTATGTATACGTGTGTAAGTACATATCATATATGTTAATACACATATATTTATACAGAATAAATAAATACGTATATAACAATCTATATATATATATATATATATATATATATATATATTTATATTTACACTCCTCCTTTAATGACAATTGTCGGCTGTTAACCATAAATATATTCTATAAGACAACTTACTATGTATGTATTACTTTATTCAAAACGTATATGTAAATAATACACATATATGTATAAAAACATATAAATATACGCATCTGTATGAGATTAATAAATTTCATTATCATAAAACTCCACGATATATATAGTAAATTTATTAGCGTATGTATTTATTCATAAATATGCATGTCATATCTCATATCCATTGATCAATCTTTGTACAATTATATTTTGAAAAAGATAAGGACTGAAGAATATAGGATTTATATCGTTCTAGGTCATTCTCAATAAGTTTATAATAAACGGGATTTCTTACTCAGGTTCATCCGCTTCCCGTTTTCGGACCCTAGAAAAAGCTTTATAAAATATTGGGCCTATTGAGTTTTCTACCGATGTTACATTCATTCCATCATTCCCCAATTTTATTTCAATCAACTCTTATTAGTCTAGTTAAACTGTTGCGGTTGCATAACACAAAGCATTTGTATCCATCCCAGTCTATTTCATGACTTGTTTTCCTTGAATGCCTAGCAAGATCTCATCTTAGAATATGCCCGTATTTCCAGGCTGTTTTGTGTTTCCCTCTCCGAACTTTTATCGGGTGCATGGTTTCACCTATATACCTGAGCTTACAATGTTTGTAAGGTATCCCAAATGGTCGTGATGTATCGATGGGTTCTGTTTTTTCTTTTTGGTTAAGTAGATTATTGCCTATAGGAAGCGATTGTCTTAAAACAGTTGCCATATTGTATTTAACTGCTATTATTCTCTTTTTTCTGCTCAATTAGAATCAGGTAATACCATAATTTTGCGCTTACCTAATTCTACTTCCTTCTTTAATTTGTATATTATATTACCCCTAAATCGCAGCAACATCTCTTTTATTAACTCATTTATTATAATTGACGGATAGACGCTCATTTTGATTATTTCCTTTAATCTCATCATTTCCATATCTCTATTTTTCAAATCCACTATTCTAAGTCTCTTTAATATCATGGATTAAAGAATGCCTATTTTCATTCCATGTGGGTGATTTGAGAAGAAACTGAGAAGGAGTCCCGAGTAAATCTCTCTCCCAAAAATATCTCTTTCAAATCTGGGGCCATTCTGTTTTATTTTCGCATCCAGAAAGGGTAATTTATCATTATTCTCTTTTTGTAATGTAAAATTTAATTGACCTAGCTGGTTGGCTGACTCTAGAAATATATTTAACTTATTATCACCATAATTCCAAATTAGAAACATATCATCCAGGAATCTCACATACAAGTATGGCTTAAGAGGAGTTTTTAACGACAGATTCTTTTCAAAATAGTGCATTAAATTTTTAGCGACCGGGACTGTTAGTGGTTGTCCCATAGGGGCATCTTTAACCTGTTTATAAATTTTTTTCTGGACATACAAATAATTAACACTTCCATAATACTTCTTAACGTCATTTTACTACCTTCTATTATCTCTGGAAACTCCGTTAGGCAAAGCTTCACATACTACTTGTACAGGAGCACTAGTATAAATCTATACAACATCCAGGCTTGGCATTCTATCACTCTCCATCAAATTGTATCTACAAATAATTTCAATAAAACGATATGTGTTCTTTAAAGTATAATCTAAAAAAGAAGCATATATTTTAATTCTATTGCATCAACATTTAGACAATCTATATGTTGGTGATTTTTTTACATAACGTTTAATCTAAATGGATTACCTTGTTTATTAATCTTCACTAAAACTTAAACTCTCGGAGGAACTGTATGTTGTTGTATTCATGAATTTCCGAGTCCTGAATCTAATTCATCAGGCCCAATAATTCTATTAAATATAGTCTTAATTTCTCCTCGCAACTTATCCGTTAGATCTTTATATTTTTAGTTATAAACTTCGACATTACTTAATTGTTCGTACACTTTAACCTCATAATCTGACTAGTTCATTAATATTGCTACGCCACCTTTATCAGCAATCAGGCATATTAATTTTTCGAAATTTGATTGCGGAGTGCCGGCTTTGTCGGATAATAATTCCGCTCTTAAGTATTTCAATTTATAATTCGGCTTGCATCTCTCTTCTTTTTACTCTAACGCTGCTTTAAACACATCCAATTCAAACCTATTTTACCTTTGTCTTAGAAGATGCAACAGATAAACTAGACTAATTAGAGAGACGATTGAAATAAAATCGGGGAACGATGTAATGAATATAATATCAGTAGAAAAATCATTAGGTACAATATTTAATGAAGCTTTTCCTAGGGTCCGAAGACGGAAAGCGGATGAAACTAGGTAAGACACCCCGTTTATTGAAAACTCATTGAGAATGAGCTAGAATGATATAAATCCTAATAACTTCAATCGATATCTTTCTCAAAATCATTATTCAGTAGATTGCACAAAGATTTATCAACGGATATGAGATATGACGTGCTTATGTACAATTAAATACATACGTTAATAAATTTAATATATTAATCGGGGAGTGATAAAATGTTGATATTTATTATTCTCACACAGTTGAAAATATTTATATATTTGTTATACATATTTATAAGAATTTTATATATATTTGTTCTATAAAAGGTCGGATATATATATATATATATATATTATGTCGAATATTACACAGTATATTTCTAATTAGGAAGAAAAAACACATTAATAACAAATTGGATAATGGGCATTTATTTCGATACTAATAAACGTCACTTTACAATCTTTCATTTATATACTTTCTGGGTTTTCATTTGATTATGTGAGTGGCAACAAATCTGACTCGGTTTTACATATATTTCTTGTTTTGGCTGATTAGTAAGTGTGAATGCGTTTGTGTCTGTGTGTGTGTGCTTGTTTGCATTTAAGCGTCTTTCTCGCTGTATTGCAAATTGATGTCTAATATCTGGTCATTCTTGAATTGATGGCTTGAGAGTTAACCATCTATTCGCATTGTTGGCTTTTGCTTGTACGAATGTTGTTTTTCTGAGTGTAGTCTTTCGTTTCAAATTGTTGCTAATGAACAACTATCCAGAGCGGTTCATTCATATCAACATCAAACCACGACAGATTCTCACTCGAGAGGATACCGTCAAGTAGGTTTCCCTAAACTTACCATTTGGAGGCAACGTACCAACCTCAATAATTGCACGGCGGCTGAATAGAATAACCAAGGAGAATTTTACCAGTATTAAAGTTAACATCACATTTAGCACACAGAAAATCATGAGATTGGATGCCAAAGATCAATTGCTAATTCTCTTCAAATCATTCAGAGTCTACAAATTCCCATGTATGAGCGGTAGCACATATATTGGATGTACAATTAAGCAATTGATAAACAGAATACAAAGGCTTGACGCCGACAGGAAAATCAGCTATTTCCGACCATATATTGGAAACGGGGCACCCAGTCAATTTGACCAATTTCTCAATTCTAAATAAAGCAAAAATCAGAAAACTTATTATATATTTATAAAGCCTTTTATATAAAACAACAAACACCTGGCCTAAATATTCTAAAGTATCATCAACATGATATTCTAATCGACTGGCCACAAATAACAAAATTCAACACCAATTTACTAGTATCCAGGCAAGACAGAGCACGCCCTTGACCAGACTCAACAAACATTCAATCGGATCTATTAACCTGATTATCGGGTTGCGATCCGATTTGTTTGCATCCACTGTCTTCCTGATTTTTGTTCCATAATTTTCGATATCCAGATACGGATATCTTTTTCAATGGAAAGCTCATCATAATAAGTTGACAATCAATATGTCAAATGGAAATATTAGTTTAAACTGCCCCATTTATACTTGTTGTTAGATCTCTTAAGCATAAAATGCTAGGAAAGTGTCTGTCAAAATGGTTTGTGTATATGTCTGCAAGCGTACGCCATGTCTGTGTGTATGTATTCTCGTTTGCTTTTGATTGAGGAGTAATCAACTATTGCACGTGTACACTCATCCCAGTGAAATGACAGCGATTTAGCAACATCTGACTAATCACTAGATAAGCGTATGCCATCTCTGTGTGTTTGTGTGTGTGTGAGCGTTTGCTTAAGACTGAGAAATAATCTGTTACATGTAATTAACGGCACGTGTAACAGAAATTCACATGAAACTAAAATGATAACTGTCATTTCCTAAATGCACACGTCAGACCTATTTTTACACGTACTATCCTAAATGAAGTAATTACGAGTGGCATCCTGGAGAGGAGGGGGTAAGATACTGTGAATAAAGTAAATAATTTAGACTTAGCAAAACGGAAAAGTATTCTATTAAGGTGGATAGTTAAAGTAAAAATAAAGTAAGAATAAAAAAGGGGTCGTAAAAGAAGTTGAAAATTGTTTGATATAGAAAGATGCAAATAAGTGTTTGTTAAAAGATGCTACACTAACAACATAACGTAAGATAACAGATAAAATAAGATAACAAGTAATCAAGGATGAAATAATAAGTTAATAAAAAATAAATTAGGCAATATTGAATTACTCACTCTCCACCTCTGTAAGTTAATATCAGTCCAGTGTTCTTATTCTTTTACTTGAGCGAGTTTCTGATTCTGATTCTGATTCGTGCAATCTTCGTTTTCTACCATTATTTAGTGCTGTATTCCAAATAACAAAATCAGGAAGACAGTGGATGCAAACAAATCGGATCGCAACCCGATAATCAGGTAAATATTCTATTCCCTGTCGCGCAACATGTTTCTTTTAATTCAATCGGATCGGCGACAAACTAAGGGGGAAAACAGCTGCACATACGGTGACAGAAATTTCGAAACAATATGAGCATCTATATATATATATATATATATATATATATATATATATATATATATATATATATATATATATATATATATATATATATATATATATATATATATATATATATGAAAACACAACACTTATTCCATGGAATAACATTTATTAATAAATCTTATTTCTACCAGTATCTACAGCCATTATTCTGGATTCGTTAATATATTCGTTAACCCAATCCCACTGTACATTTGTTATAACCTTTGAATAAGAGCTAAATTTGCTTCGCAAATCGTTGAAAAATAATGGCTATCCGGACTGGTTCATCGAATACAACTTGAGGCAACGCAACAAAATCGAGACGTATTTGGAGTAATAGCTGTACACGGGCAGTTACACAAAGATCCGATTTATCACTATTTTCAATTTTGTTTTGTCTTTGATCGGGTTGACTCATTTTTACTTCAACTGGAAATGCGGTTCTATCACATCTTTGTTTACTGGCGACGTTTCGGTGCCTACTTTCCAGCACCATCATCAGGCAACACAACACTGATCACAATAGCAGATTTAGAGTTCCCGGCTTTAAATAAAATACAGTATATGATAGTCAAGGTTTTAGTTTTAGCATTTTTTAAATTTTGATTACCGTGACATAGTAGCAATACAGTTATAACAAATAACAAAAGGTTCGATACTGTCTCTCTCCCCTAAAATATTCTGCATACGAGATGAGATGAGGTATAGGTGAGGTAATGATTGGTCTGCTAATTATAAAAAGTTATATATTGAGTTTAGTTACTGAGACAAATTCTATGATTAAAATAGTGTTGAGTCAAATATATATAAATAGAATGGTTTTGGAACGAGGTTACCACATTTGCTTAAATCTGCTATTGTGATCAGTGTTGTGTTGCCTGATGATGGTGCTGGAAAGTAGGCACCGAAACGTCGCCAGTAAACAAAGATGTGATAGAACCGCATTTCCAGTTGAAGTAAAAATGAGTCAACCCGATCAAAGACAAAACAAAATTGGAAATAGTGATAAATCGGATCTTTGTGTAACTGCCCGTGTACAGCTATTACCCGCGTACGAAAAACGCGGCATTGATAACCTGAATGCTTACACACCGCAAAATATTGAGTTCAAAACCTAATTTGGAGGAAAACAAAACTCCCCAGAGATTAACGCCTATTGTTCCCTTTGGAGGTGATCTTCCAGTTGAGATCTTCAAAAAAAAAGTAGTTTGAGCGACTAAAGCACAGTTTACATCAATACAGGGGAGAGTGGTGTTAAACACAACAAAACTGATGCGCACAAACGAAAAAGATAGCCTCTCTGTGACGTCAACACTTTTGTCTGTATACAAATTTCAATGAACGTGCAACGCTCAGTACATCGGCAGATCAAAAACGAGGCTTGAAACTAGAATAAATCAGCATCTCCCTAAAAAACTATTAGAGAGGGGTGCAGCTTCTGCACAAAAATCAGCAATTTGCGATCTGGTACTTCTTACAGGTCATGCTGTTAGTAGCAACAATTTTTCAGTTCTGTACAAGGCAAAAACGGGAAAAATGTTTCTGGCTTTTGAAACTATTGCAATTAATAACCTGAACCCCTGCTTAAACGTGCAGAAAGTAATTAAAAAGGAAATTATATTGAACTGGAACAAAGTCATAATTGACAGGCCTTCAAAAATAGCCTACGTTCCTCAAAATATGGCAGACCCGTGAAATACGGACGCCCTTACAACGAAAGCGATGACACACCACACGCATTACGCAAAAGGAGTGGTCTAAATTGCGTAAAACAAAGACACACATAGCGAAGAGAGGATTGGTTACGAAAAATGTACAGTTGGGATTGGATGAACGAATATTTTAATGAATCCAGAATAATGGCTGTAGATGCTGATAGAAATATATATATATATATATATATATATATATATATATATATATATATATATATCGAATTTGGAATAAATGAAATTCCCATCTTTTTACTTGTCATTCAACACAGCAACATTTCCGCCACTTAAGCTTCCTAATATGTTTCTAGGTGCATAATACCTCATACGCAATTGCATATAAAATTGCTCTCTGCCTGGCCATCAATTTTGTCGGTTTTTCCAATTTTGAGTTTTAAATTGAATTACCATGACATCGCAACATTACAGTTATAACACACATGTTCGATACTTTATCCCTTCTCTCCAACATTCTGCACGCTAGATGTGCTCTATTCATGTGCATATATAGAGTTTAGTTACTGAGACAAATTCTTTGTTTAAAACATTTGGTGAGTCATAAAATACTAAAATATAAATTAAAATGTTTCGAACGATGTTACCACATTTGATTAAACGTGCTATTGTGAGAATCTTACTGTGTACGTGTGATTAGAGGCCTGAGGATGGTTTGGAAAAGACCAAATCAATACGTCGCCTGTCTACGAGATTACATCGGACCTCATTTCCAGTGATTAGTATGAACGATGTGAAGCCTTCGGAAGAAAGGGACGAATCCGCCCCCAGCCTAAACGAAGACGAAACAGATGCGTAATTGGAAGTCTGATCTTGGCGAAACTGACAGTGCAAAGCAACGACACGCGAACGCAAATCGCGGAGATTCAACGGTGATAATGTTAACAATAATTTATACAGCGAAAAAGACTATTCTGGAAAAATGACCTAATGTACAAAAAGGAGCATTACTTATAATCTAACATTGCGTACATGCATAAACTGAAAATAGAATTCTGTACACACAAAAATAAAATGACTAAGCATTAGTCGTGCTACAAACAAGACTGGCAAACTAAAAATAGTGTTCTTTGCATATACGAATAAAATTGTTTGTAACATGGCCATGCTATATATGTAGCTAAATCAATAAACTTAGCAAAACGGCATAGTTTTAATGTAGGCTATACAAAGGAGTTTATAACTAGCATATATATAGAAAAGTGATATTGTGTGAACGGATATCATGGAGCACAATTAAAAGCATACAGGCTTATAGTAGATCAAATGAGAAACGAATTTCTATTTACATTCTTCGTGAGTTCTAATTGGTGACTTCGATTGTTTTGTTACTATAGTGAGAGCGGGTCTGAAGAAACACAACATGAGAGTATAATAGGCAATACATATAATCGAGGTTGCGATCTTGATATAAGCACCTGACCAATTAAGTACATATATTGGTCAGTATAAACAAAGAATTGAATAGTGTACAAAAGGCAATTCATCCAGTAGACCGGTTTCTTCCTCATTGGGAACTCATCACGTATTGTCCGCGGAAAACTCTGGCCAGTACTTGATTAGTTTCCAATAAGGATGAAATCAATCTACTGGATGATTTGCCTTTTCTACAATATACAAATTCTTAGGTTATACTGACATATACATGCAATTAATATGTATTTAAAATAAAAATCGCAACCTTGATTGTAGTAGTAATCACCACCCGCGCAACAAATTTTCGCTTATTTATATAACATAAATACACCTGTATGCCTCTTTTGGCGTTTTAATAACTCTAATCACAATTAATAAACAAATTCGTTTAATTAGATTTATTTTTCAAGTTTTACGATGAAGTCAAATTATTACCTGAATGCTTAGCAAGATAATCAAAAAGATGCTGGAAATTATTAAGAGCTCTTTTGATAGCATTGCGTTTCATCAGCTTCCGAATCAATCCGGCGTGTTTTTCACATTCACATGATGTATCTAACAAATAATCTTTGTGAGTCAAAGAGTATAACGGTGCAATGTTATTATACAAACTATCACTGTACAGACCACGAATAAATGAATTTCCAGACATAATAGTTCGTTCATAAAGCGAACTTCGAAAAAATGCAATATCCTGAAACAAAATATTTCAATCCTACCTTGTGAAAATCTATAGGTAAAAACGTATATTTGTTTCGAATAAACCTCCCGAACTTATACATTTGGAGAGCACCATAATCCGTAAGTTGACCAAAGCTCGCTTTAGTTTTTTGTCCAATCACATCTGTTGGGAAGGTATTAAGTTGAGTACGATCCCCATGCCTAGATATAAATTGAACAAATATCGGATCCTGGACTGTCAGTTTAATCAAGTTAGCAACAAATGAAATAACTAAGATTATTCTTTGCCAGGGAATATTAATGAATTTTTTCATGATGCAAGACGTGACTTATGGAAACTTCTAAAATGCTGAGTTATCGCCGCGTGGATAACGAATAAATAAAACTTAATTCGATTATTTTAACAGGCAATATATTTGGAAATACGGAAATTAAAACACATTTTATGACACGCAAAATTGAAAAAAAATTAGAAAATGACAATTGAAACTGCATAATTATTAATAAATTTAATAAATTATTGTGTAAATAATGTGTGAGCTTAATATTTGCATAAATTTTATGCAATTAATTTTCTATGTAATATAATTTGACAAAATTTTTCATAATATAGCCAAATGAAATAGAATTATAAACGCCCTTGTAACGACACAAATTATTGGCCGACATATTGCGTAAATTAAATTCAATTTTATTTACGTTGCACCAATGAGAAAAAAACAAATTGCCGTTTAACCACGTTTAACCACGTTTAACCAATAGTGTGCAAGTACACATATTGCATGCCATTTAAGCACGGTAATTTACCATGCAAGTCAGTTGTGGCATTTTGCATCTTACCTACGTCACGCATGTGCGTTCTGTCGGCTGTCAATACCTACGCTGGTGATTTGATAGTTTCACCAACAACTAACTACATCCGTGACTCATCTTGTTGCGGTATACCCGGAGAGACGAGACAATTGTAACGACACAAATCAATCGGTGACATATTGCGTAAATAAAATTCAAATCTATTTACGTTGCACCAATGAGAAAAAAGCAAATTGCCGTTTAACCACGTTAAACGACGTTTAACCAATAGTATGCAAGCACACATTGCATGCTATTTAAGCACGGTAATTTACCATGCAAGTCAGTTGTGACATTTGCATTCTACCTGCTTCGCGTATTTGCTTGATCGGCTGTCAGCGCATATTGCACTTTACCGGTTGTCAATCCCTACTCGTCTTGATGCGAGATACCAGAGAGACGAGCCAATTGAGTGCAGGACCTGCATGACACCATACACAACGCGATCACAGCTCAACCACGGGAGCCACAGCTCAACCAGAGTCCACCCAAGGCTCTAGGACATCTTCACTTCGGAAGACTTCAAGCGAACGTATTACCTGGCCCTCTTAAGGGCCCCCATATCAGCAACTAATCTCTATTCAGAGCACCTTAACCGAGTTTGTAACGTCGTACGGCATTTACTTGAAGCCGGGGCGTTTACAAAATTGGCGACCGCGCCAGGATAGTGATTATTGTTCTGATTTTTTTGGTATAAATAAAATTGACTTCCTTTTTCATTTATTTGGGATAAATCGTGGTCATCTGTTGAATTTTTTTTGGGTATATATATATATATATATTCGTGGTGTGTATTGGAGGATATAATAATAGACTTGGCACCGTGCCTGGCTTTTCTAAAATTTTGTTGGGTATATATTCGTGAATTTGTGGTGTGAGCATTCAAAGGCTAACGAGGCCTCTGTTCGTCTTCCCTAAAGGAAAATTTCAAATTTTGGAAGCAGTGTGTTATTCTTGCTGTTGAAAATAATAATTCATTGGCACTAAAGGCCAACAGGGCCTCTGTTCGTCATCCCTACAGGACAATTTCAATTTTTTGGAAGGAGTGACGCTGTTCTGTGTTGAAATAATAATACATTGTTATCAAAGGCCAACGGGGCCTCTGTTCGTTTTTTTGTACTGGACAATATCAAGCAACAGTGGAAGCTGTTTGTGGGTAAGCGTTTCGTTATATATTTATACATTTATATATACATTTTCATATTGCTTATAAATTTATGCTTTTAAGATCCCGTAAGATTGTTAAAATGTCAGGTCCAATTTTAGATATTGATGTTCCTGTTTGGGATGGAGATAGTGAGCTATTCTTTATGCGCGTAGACTCCGCTTTCTCCCCGTTTCCTGATTATGACAGTCATCAAAAACTGTCAAAGGTTTTTGCTAAACTACCTTCTGAATTGCAGCGACGGATTTATCCTAAGCTTGAGGCCATTAGGAAGCTACCTAATCCCATTTTGGGCCTACAAAACGAGGTAGAATCCTTGCTTGGACCCACTGAAACTGAGCAGATAATAAACAAATATGCGCAGTTAGATATGCCAAATCTTGGCCCCATAGAAATACTGAGGGAATTACGGAAACGTTGGTATAAAACCAACATTTCTGACCATGAGGCTAAGGTTGTTTTTATTAACAATCTTCCCCAAACATTAAAACTCTTTGCCAGACAGCTCCCCAACACTCTCTCTATAGATGACTTATCTGAGAGATGTGAGTTAGAATATAGGGTTTTGGAACCCAAAGTGAATCCATCATCCTTTTCTTCACCCCCGCAAGATGATAGAATCTCCTCCTTAGAGAGAACAGTGGCGAACATGGCCAAACTTCTAGAAGGACTGGCCATTACCAAATCGGAGATAAATCATGTGAATGCTCGACCAAAATTCGTTTCCAAGTCAAATTATAATGGTAGGCGGCGATCGAGATCTCCGCAATCATTTAATAAATATGCTCCAAAGAACTGGTGTTATAACCACCAGAAGTTTTTTTATGCTTGCCAAGTTTGTCTTTGTCGTTCCGAAGAATTTCCGAATGAGTGCCAATTTCCACAGCTGACGGAAAGGACAACAGACCGCAGGTACAAGGGTGCATCAGCATCGGGAAACGTCTGGCGCAGGAAGTAGAAGACCGTACTTTCTGCACATCAACAGCATCAACGGCGCGACAGGGAAGAAGCCAACTACAATCCGACATCCCTGTCGACTCTTTTCGTCCACGACGAATTTTTCACATAGAGAACCGAACAGACAATGCCGGTTGCAATCACCAGCCTACTTGTTTGCATGACCCGGCCAAACAGCCAAACGAACTTCTGCACCTTCTTGATTTCAAAACTGGCGAAGAGTACATCGTAGACACAGGTGCGGCAGTCTCAGTTCTCAAAGGTGATTCAATGGCCGAGATGTCGCTAGGCGTTCTTCTCGCAACAGCTACAGGCGAGCCCATACCAACTTATGGCTGCCAATACCGCACACTCAACATAGGTCTACGACGTGAATTTTCCCACAACTTCATCATTGCCAAGGTCTCACATAATATAATAGGCCTTGATTTCCTTCTAAAATTTCGGCTCATTGTTGATCTTGCCAATCAAAAGATCATCGACCCCTCCACCGGACTTGAACAAAGCTTTTGGACACTTGCCTCCGAGCGTTTGGAGTTACAGGTCATTCAGCCAACCCCAGTGCATCATTCAGCAGAGATATCAGCAGCTCTTCGAAAATACAAATCGCTTTTTGATCTTAACAAATCCGATCTGCGAGTCTCCAACACGATGCATCATATCGTCACAGAAGGACAACCTATTGCACTAAAGAAGCGACCACTGGCTCCTGCTAAGCTGAAAGCTGCCCAAGAAGAATTCTCAAGGCTTTTGGAAGAGGGAATCATCAGACCATCGAAAAGTTCATGGGCGTCACCACTGCACTTAGTCTCAAAATCAAACGGATCGTACAGAGCCTGTGGAGACTACCGTAAGCTAAATTCAGTGACAAAATCTGATGCATATCCTATTCCAAATATCAACACGTTACTTGAAAAACTCAACGGCAGCAATTTCTTCTCAGTGATTGACCTCAGACAAGCGTACCATCACATACCGGTAGCACCAGAGGATATCGAGAAAACTGCAGTCATCACTCCATTTGGCCTTTTTGAATATCTTTACATGCCTTTTGGACTTAAGTGTGCTACTCAGACATTTCAAAGATTCATAGACAACATACTTCGCGACGACTCTGCTTATTGTATGTCATATCTCGATGACATTATGGTATTCAGTCCAGATCTAGAATCTCATGCGAAACATCTACGAAATGTCCTTTCACGCTTATCCAACCACGGACTCAAGATCAACTGTGACAAGACGCAGATTGCAACTTCATCCGTCGACTTCTTAGGGCATCGTATCACGGCCCAAGGTATTCAACCGTTGCCGTCAAAGACGAATTCAATCAAGAATATCAAGTCACCAAAGACTTTGAGCGATTTGCAGAAAATCCTGGGAGTACTAAACTATTATCGCAAGTTTCTTCCAGGCCTTTCAAAACAACTTTATCCTTTGTGCAGGCACCTGCGGAACCGAAAAGGACTGAGCAAGAATTCCATCATTGCTTGGTCATCCGAAGACGAGGAATTACTTCGACTTGCCATCAACTCGTTAGCAAATGCCACAATGCTAACGCATCCAGATTTCGAAAAGCCATTTCTACTCACGACAGATGCTTCTGAATTCGCTATTGGAGCCACTTTGGAACAAGAGATCGACGGAGTTCGGAAGCCTATCAGTTTCTACTCGCGTACTCTCCAACCAGTAGAAACGAGGTACGACACTTTCGGCCGAGAACTTCTCGCCATCCACGACGCAGTGCGCCATTTTATCAGCATCATTGGCAGTAGCAGATTTGTTGTTTTCACAGATCACGCACCACTAGTTAGCGCACTTCGAAACGCAACTTCATCTATCGCCAAGTACCCTGCCAGAGTGGAAAGACAGCTTTCTCGTCTAAGCGAATGGCAATTTGACGTCTTTCACGTGAAGGGCAAACAGAACTTCATTGCAGATGCCCTGTCTAGGCCAGACGTCTCTCTACAACCACCTTCGCCGTCACCATTCACTGTCAACTCCGTGGCACTCAGTGAACCTGCACTAACGCCAACTCTCCTGCGAACTGAACAACGCGGTGACATTCACATTCAAAGATCAATAGCCCGTCACCCAACCAAGTTCATATGCCGTCTGTGGGAAGGCTTACCAATTGTTTACTTCACGGGTACGCAGCCCAACAAGCCAGTTCTGCCGACCAGCCTTCAGAGGAAGGTTTTCGATTCAATTCACTCAATTTCTCACCCAGGAAGCCAAGCGACTGTCCGACTTCTTACAGATCGTTTCTGGGGTCATAGACTTAGGCAGAATGTTAAACGATGGGTCTCAGAGTGTGCAATTTGTCAGAAAAACAAGATCACACGACACACTCGTTCTAGGTTGCAACATTTTCGGTCTACTTCTCGCCTAGCCATCGTCCACATCGACATAGTTCATCTGACAAAGGTTCAAGGTTTCAGCTACCTTCTAACTATGATCGATAGATTTACACGGTGGCCTGCGGCATTACCTCTTGGCACCATTTCTGCAGACGAAGTAACTAACGGTTTTATCTCTGCATGGATATCCAATTACGGTGTTCCCAATGAGGTCATCACGGACAGAGGCACTTGTTTCTCATCTGATCGTTTCAAAACCACCTTGCGGTACATGGGATGCATCTTACGCCAGACGACTGCCTACCATCCCCAAGCTAATGGCATGGTAGAGAGAATGCATAGGGAACTCAAAGCAGCTTTAGCATCCTCGTCCATTAATGGCAACTGGGTCGATGCACTACCTTTAGTTCTGCTGGCCATGCGTTCTCGTACTCGAGAATCCATTAAAACGTCTGCGTCACAACTCTTGTATGGCATGGATCTACGCCTGCCTAGTCAGCTCCCACGTCTACTACCGGCACAAGATGACCCACAAAACGAAGCTACCCGCCTTCGACTTCATTTCGGTAACATGTCCGAACAGCAGCCGAGACACACGCCTCGTCCAGTCTTCGTTCACCCACAGCTCCACAGCTGCAAGAGAGTACTCGTTCGCAACAATACTGCTGTTGCACCACTACAACCCAAGTATCGCGGTCCTTACCCGATTTTACTAAAACAGCCAAAATACTTCATCATTATGCAAGGCGCTACACCGACATCAGTAAGCATAGACAGGTTAAAACCGTTTATCGAACCACCTGATCCTGAGAGCGTTCAACCTTCTACACACGTCTCAGGCTCCGTCTGCCCACAATCTCAACCTGCTTTGTATAACGCGTAATTAATTTTTTTTAAACATTAACATTTAACTATAAAATTTTTTTTTAAACTTTACGTTAATTTTTAGTATTTGTCTCACGTGGCATAACCACCTGTTCTTAGCTAACAATTGTGTAGCATTTTTGAACAGTTCTTTGGTATTATGCCACCTCTGAGGCAATGTTCGTATACATTTTTTTATGCAATTACCTTTGATTTTAATGTATATATATTTCACATTATAATGTACTTCTCACACATGACATTACACTGCCCATTTTGGTATGACCAGCTACTTAGTTGCTAACGTTTTCGTGTAGCAACACTAAGTAGTGATCAGCTTCATATCATGGTACAGGCCACTTTCAATGCATATCTCAACTTTATCCATTTCACAAAGACCACTACAAATGCCATGACCACAACGTCGAGCACTTTAGCTCCTTTGGTCGTATACAAACACTGACAACGATCCAACCTGCTTAGGTTTTTTATCTTAAACCTGGCAAATTCAGAGGCGATTTACCTCGAAATCTTCACGCTGCGGCTCCAAAAACTTACACTGCTCTATTTTGCCTCACGTGCTATGACCGTCCACTAGAGCTAACAATTTGTGTAGCAATTCCTAGTGGTTACCTGGCATCATATCATTGTTGAAGCAACCAACAAGCATATTTAAGCCCAGCACTTATGGTTCATCATATTTTTCCTTAACTTGGTTCGAACTCTGTCATGCATTTCTTATCTAGCCTCGCAGAGAGGAATATTTTTTCTTTTTTTTTCAGAGAGGAAAGTGTTGTAACGACACAAATCAATCGGTGACATATTGCGTAAATAAAATTCAAATCTATTTACGTTGCACCAATGAGAAAAAAGCAAATTGCCGTTTAACCACGTTAAACGACGTTTAACCAATAGTATGCAAGCACACATTGCATGCTATTTAAGCACGGTAATTTACCATGCAAGTCAGTTGTGACATTTGCATTCTACCTGCTTCACGTATTTGCTTGATCGGCTGTCAGCGCATATTGCACTTTACCGGTTGTCAATCCCTACTCGTCTTGATGCGAGATACCAGAGAGACGAGCCAATTGAGTGCAGGACCTGCATGACACCATACACAACGCGATCACAGCTCAACCACGGGAGCCACAGCTCAACCAGAGTCCACCCAAGGCTCTAGGACATCTTCACTTCGGAAGACTTCAAGTGAACGTATTACCTGGCCCTCTTAAGGGCCCCCATATCAGCAACTAATCTCTATTCAGAGCACCTTAACCGAGTTTGTAACGTCGTACGGCATTTACTTCGTTAAGTGTTTACACTACTAAATCAATTTTTGCACTTCCTTACCCGAGAAAACGACCAACTAGATTGTGTCCTCTGCAACAAAGATGTGACCAATTTTCAATCTCGAGAGATCTTCCCTAATCTCAATCATTGCCAAGTATCCTTTCTTATTCCTCTTCTATCCTTTATCCCTAGAGAGAACATTCAATCATTCAGGCGATTCACCGACTGGGAAGAGTTTAACCGACTCTGTGACGCCGTAAATTGGAGAGACCTTATTCTCCCAGGCAACCTTTCCTAATGTTTTTACGATGTCCATTAAGTCTTATCCTCCCACTTTACTTCTGCCACATCTATTCTACACATTCACGCGAGAAACAAGTTAAACATCTTGTTTAAAGCACGCAACAAACTTGCATGCACTTCTAGATTACACACATCATCACTTGTTCGCGCTCTCGCTCTCTGGCCTATCGATGAGCACATTAAGCAGGTAATCAATAAACAAGCGCTCCAAATCGAAATACGCATCCAAAAAGCACCCAATTCACGAAAAAAGTTCGCAGTCGTCAAACACCAATTGCTAAAAAAGTCCGAAACCTTATACATAAACTTCTTCCGGTCTGACGACTCTAGCTTTGCCGACGACTATCTAAATTATTTCCTAGACTCCTTCATTCCCACTCTGCCTGCTGAGATGCTGGACAACGACGAATTTGAGAATCTACGTTGGTTCAACATTTCGCCGACTTCCGTCGTTCAAGCAATCAAAGACAAAAAAATTTAAACAGCAATTTGATCAGTATGGTGTCTTTATCAGCATGATCGCCATTCCTGGCTGGAATCACTTCTCTCTGCTTACTGATGTTATCTGTAGATGCCTCAAAACTTCCCATATTCCTCCAGAATAGCTTAATTCAAAAATCGAGCATATCCCAAAAATGCCACATCGTCAATCTCCTCATTCATAGATCTCCGCCAGAAAACTATCGTCCTTTCTTTCACTAAAATCTATGAGAGTGTCTAATAAAACTAAATCTACCCTTTCATTAAATCTCGAGATAATTTCTGTCTCTTCGTCTATCAGCATGTCTTCCTGAATGGCCGCTCGTCTTAACCAGTGTCTTTAATCACCGCTACTCCTTTATATCTAAAGGTCATGAATGCACTCTCCTCTTCCGAGAAATATCTAAGGCTTTTGACTCATTGTCGTTTGCGGCGATTGAATCCGCCTTATTGAGCAATTATATTTGCGGAAACGTCCTCAATCTTATCAATTACTATCTTCAAAACCTTTACACAACTTGAAAAGCATGAAATAGTCACTCGAGGTCAGCCCTTATCCGAGCTGGATTTCCCCAGGATTCCGTACTTGGTTCTATACTTTTCAACTTAACACTCGCATAGGTGCAGTTTGAGAACAAAATATTCAATCTGTTCAAATAAGCAGATGACATGGTAATAGTATTAAGTAACCCTACAGCATCCAACACTTCTTCAACTCTTATCACTCAGCTTTTATCCTCGGTACACCCGCAGCTTAGCAGAATCATTCATAAACTAAATCCCGATAAAACTCATTGGATGAAACTTACATCAGAATCATTCTGTTCTCTCTCGGAATCAAATTGTCCCCTTGATATTGAGATAAGAGACTCGGCCAAGCACTTTGGTATTTATTTTTCTAAATCGCTAGACTTCTCCTCACATCTTAAACATACTACTTCCAAATTCTTCAACTGGGCCCGTTTGATCAGCTTCAAAATTCAATTTGACAAATGTATTCTAACATCATTCAATATTTCATATTTTTGATCGGAGCATAAAGAAAAAAGCAAAAGGCAAATGAAAGACGATATCATTTTTTATTTCGAGATGATTTTTTGCTTCTTAATTTTTAGTTTTAACATTAGTTATACTGAAAGACGATATCATTCGTTATTTCGAGATGATTTTTTGCTTCTTAATTTTTAGCTTTAACATTAGTTATACTGTAGGAGGTTTTGTATTTAATGTAAGAGGTTCTGCGGGCTAGTTGTTTATTTATTGATGTTGTGCCTTCCTACAAATGCCTGGTAGCTGTTATTACGATCCGTGTTCATAATTAATCCCTGGCCCTTTTCCGTAGGGTGATGTGAGAAAGCTCAGTCGAAGTGTCATTCTGTTATTGAACACAATTTTGCAAAGCAAAGATAAAAATCGTATAAAAGCAGTCGCAATAAGCACAAAATATAAATCGACACTTAGTGTAATCGGGAAAGTATTCAGAATACATAAATCCAGAATGTTGTAGGAGTATAATTTAGATTTACTGATAATCAATGAAAAGCACACAAAATATAAATCCAGAACGTCTTAGGAGTATAATTTAATTTACTGATAATCAATGAAAAGCACACAAAATATAAATCCAAAATGTCTTAGGAGTATGATCTAGATTTTCTGATAATCAATGAAAAGCACACAAAATATAAATCCTGGCTTTGAGCGTTAACACACAAACAACCACTGTATGCTAGGTTTTAAGCGTTATCACAATAATCCACTGTATGCTAGGTTTTGAACTTTATCACACATAAACCACTGTGTATTCTAGGTTTTGAGCAAGTTAATACAATAAATCACTTTATGCTAGGTCTTGAGCGTTATCACAATAACCAACTGTATATGCTAGGTTTTGAGCGTTAAACAATAATCCACTCAATGTATGCTACGTTTTGAGCGTTATCACAATAATCCACTGTATGCTAGGTTTTATAGCATTAGCACAATAATCCACTGTATGCTACCGGCGTATTGTGTCGATTTATTATAACACGCGGCCTGTGTTACAATCCAACGATATTCGATTTTGGACAAATGTAGTGCTCTTTAAGGTCAAATAATCTAACTCTGTTTTACACAATATTTCTCTTAACTGTGATTTTAGAAACAATCTCTGATAGTTTTAAACAGTTTAAATTGAGATTTCTTGAATTGCACTTTTAATTGTGTAATTAATAGGGTTTTGTTTAATAGCTTAGACACCCGCGCAATACATGCAGGGAACATGCGGTGGATTATAGTGCATATGTGTTTTGATAGTTTTCTTGCATCTCAGATATGATTTCATGCATCAAGACATCAGATGTTCTCAATCACATCTACAAATTCTATAGTTTAATGGAGTATTATAATTAAATAATTGAAAACCAAGTAAACAGTAGATTAATTATTTGTGATGTTTTTTCAAGACAGTTTTTAAACGATTTTTATCTATCCATCATCAGTGACAATATTTACCAGTGACTTTATTTATATCATCATATATTTTCAATCATTTACATGTATTCATCACGATTCAGACGTTTGTGAATTGATTTTTACTTATGTTGGCAATATATCGTTTTGTTACCGTCTAGAGCACGGTCAAATTGGACTAACTGTGAATTTTTTCTTAGCAACATTGTGTACAATATACGTACGATAATTCGACTTAGCCTTCTCACATCACCCATCGGAAAGAAGTCGGGGACTAGTCATAAGCAAGGATCTCAACAGCAGCTACTCGGTATATGTAGGAATGGTACAGCATCACGAACTAGATAGCTACCCCGCAAAAATCCCTCCTACATTATTATTAACGACCTTCACATACACACTCATGTTTGAAATATATACTCATATATAAACATTGTAGTTATTTGTAATTCACTTTACCACTATTCCAGGACTTGTTTCCTTATGCCGTTCTGATATTTTGCTAGGGTTCAATTTCATATTGTGCCTGTCACTTTCTTCCGTTGTCTTGGCTTTTCATGTTTATTTAACTCTTGCTCCTCTTCCCGCATCTTTAAGTTAGATCTTATTTCAGACCCTCAGTACTTTGATGGATATTGTTCTTTATTCTCCTCCTCCATCCAGGAAAACTGTGGAACGCAGCGATCCAGTACAACAAACTCTCCTGTGTCATTCATTTCTAAGAGTGCATTTATATCTGTCAAAAGATTGAATTTGAATTGTCCCATATAAAATGAATTTAAAAAAATCGTCTGTTCTATGCTATATGTACTGATCAACGGCTTATGATCGGTCAATAACTTAAACTTATGACCGTCTAAGAAATGCTCGAAGTGTAGCACTGCGGCATACACTTCTAGAAGCTTTTTACCAAACGTATCATAACATTTCTCTCGATCATTAAGCTTACGGCTATAAAACCCAATCGATCTTACTATGTCCTGATCTCTTTGCTGTAGCACGGCCCCTATTACAACATCTGAGGCATCTGTGATTAGCTCGAAAGGTTTCCCTCAATCTACAGGTGCTAATGTGGTTATGTCACTTAGCATTTCCTTGACCTTCTGGAATTTTTCTCGGTTATCTGGACTCAAGTTTATAGGCCAAAACTTCTTGATCGTGCTCTTTTCACGACTAAAATGGCGTGTCAACGATTCTAGAATTCCGGCTAGACCTGGAATAAATCGACGGTAATAGCTGATCATGCCCAAGAACCTTCGCATCTGACGCACGGTTTTGGGCTCCGTAACGTCCTTAATAGCTTGCATCTTATCTTACAAAGGTTAAATTTTGTCTTTGGGAAGTATATGTCCAAGATATTTTACTGAAGAGCATCCGATTTTACTCTTATTTGATCACTAATCCATATTGTTCTAGCCTGGTCAAAACCGTTTTCAAATGCCTACGATGTTCATCTCGTGAGCGACTAAAAATTATAATGTCGTCAATGTACACTTTTGCAAATGGACAATTCTGAAAGATTTCTTCAGCCAAACGCTGGAATGTCTGACTGGCATTTTTCAAATCAAAAGGCATTCGAAGAAATTCATGCGATCCCCCTCCTGGAAATCTGACTGCGGTGAGTGGTATCGAACTTTCCTCCATTGGTATCTGATAGTACGCTTTCTGGAGATCTAAAGTTGAATAAACCTCATATCCCATTATATCTCGGAGTAAATTATTCTGGTAAGGGAGAGGATAAGAATCACCCTTCGTCACTGAGTTAAATAGACGATAGTTTCCACAAACCCTCCATTGACCCGGTTCAGGTTTGGGAACTACCACTATTGAGGAAGCAAAATTTGAATTTGACTTTCTACAAATCCCCTCACCACGCAATTAGTGAAATTCTGACAAAGCAACTTTTTGCTTGCGTTGTGCCAATTGTTGAGCCTTTGGTGAACAAGGCAATGGAGCCACCAATTCTATTTGGTGATCTACTCCTGTTTTCAGTCCTATCCTTTTGGCACTGAAAGGCTTAAACACTGCTAGGTGCTTCTCAATGATATCGGCAAAGTCATTTGCGATCGTTGGACGGGGTAAAATAACTGTTCTAACTGCCGACCTGTTAGACTCAGTATGTGTTGACATCCCTACACCTTCTGCGATAGTCCTAGCTTTGGAGTCTAATGCCAGTTTGAAATGTGTCAAGAAATCCATGCCAATGATATGGTCCTTGACATCGGCTACTAGGAGATTTAATCTAAAGGAAGATTTCTGGTCTAATGTCACCGACATTTCTTTCATCCCTTTGACTCCTATCGGACTACCGTTAGGGGCCCATAGTTGATAATCAAATGTTGGGTTTCTGCTTCCACCACATCTGACCTAACTATGCTTACATCAGCACCCGTATCGATGAGAGATTCTAATCCAGATAATGAATCTTTAATAATGAATTTGTTGCTGGATAATCCGGCAATGTTTTCCAGATCTCCGCTTAGTAAGAATCGGACTCTCTTGCCTTCTGTATCGGTGCTAACTGGTCCTGTCGCATTTTAACCTTTGCCGTAAATATGCCTTTTAAAGGCACATCTGGAGCCTTTGCAATGGAACCCCCCCTACGGCTCCTACTAGCGGGGTTTTATCCTTTTCCCGGTGATGGATTTCTCTCTACCGGTTTAGTGCTTCCTTTCCATCTGGGTCCACCTAATCGCGGGTATATACAATTCTCACCTTGGCACTTTGCACTTCGTCCGTATTCGCAATGTGCCTTACACCATCCGCGTGGCCCTTCGAAGCGTTGACGCGAGTGACTCCCTCGACGTCTAGTATATCTATCCTGACTCTGAAGTTTCGAAATGTATCGACGTATACTAGCAACTTCTCTAAATAAGTAATGCCAGGTTTCTTGTATAGTCAGGTTGGTTTCAGCATCTGCCCTGACTGGCTGCACCATGACAGAATCTGCTTTTACAGCATGTAATTGTGGTTCCTGCTGTTTATACACACCGTCTAGCCCTCTGAGTTTTGTTGGCCAATCAATGTTCATAGTTTCAAATACTTCTAAAGTGGTTCTAAGCCTACATGGTAGCTCAGCTGTAAAAATAGAATTTACCACATCTCTGGATATATTCAACCTGGAAGCTTTTGTGCAAAGGCGTTCGTAAAACTCTGACGGTAGTTGACGCCCCATTTTTTCTAAGCGTAATAATTTGCACATTTGTGCCGATCTTCCAGGCTGATATCTCTGTTGAATTTCAGCCATTAATAACTCAAATGCATTGTACGGTTTTTCTTCCACAGTTCTGTCTCTGAAATTTTCCAAGGCATTTCGGAAATTTTCAGGCAATGCCATCCATGCTGCAACAAATTTCTCCATAGGGTTTACAATATCATAAGCGCTAAATATCATTTGGGCATCTCCGACCCAACTTGAATGTTTTTCAGATTTATACTGCGGTAGACTTAATATTCTTGGACTGGCGCGGTCGCCAAAATTTTGTAGAGGCTCCTAACCTATTCGTGTCTGAGAACCCCATAGATGCCAGATCGTGTGCAGTCCTATAATTTACAGTAGAATCTGATAAGCTTGTATTTTCATTCACATCTGCTAAATTCATACCTGCCATGTCTTGCGCTAACTTGCTAGCGTCCTCAAATTTAAGATTAGCTTCCATATCTATCGAATTTAATTATTAAATTGACACTTAATGTTAGGCAAATCGGGATGTGAAACCTTTCACGTTGCAAAACACCCGAACAAATAATCTGGAAAGAAATAGACGCGAAAAACAGAATTATTAAATTACCTGTTCCAGAACGTCCCCAAATGCGTGCATCAATAAAAAATAGAAGACAGTGTTAGCAGGCGTATATTGTAGAAATCGATCAGACTTTTAATGAAGAAAAATGAAACAATTGCAGCAGGCCGAGGAAGATACAACCAATCGAGGACAGTAATGCTCGAAAACTGAAAATGGCGCACAATTCAAAGTCAAGTATTTAAACAAAGAAAGTTCTGGAAAATAAATGAAAAAAATTCTTTTTAAATAAAATTCGCTTCAATCAGCCAAGGTGGTTTCAATTTATCAGTTAATGTCACTTTAATTTTGGCGGAGGGAATTATCTTTCCACACTTGTTACTTGAAGTTCCATTGTCTTAGGGGTACTTTGCGGTTGCTATCTCGTTCCTGATTTTGTACCCCTACTACTTATCAATGGTTGCTATTATTACTACCCGAGCATTCAATCAGTCTGTTCCTTTTCAGATGGTTAATATTAGAAGGCCGAAGAAAGGTTTCATGTATATATTACACACAATGTAGCACATAAATATAATTCACTGTTAATCTGAATTGAAGGAGTTGGATGGTAATAATACAGATTTTTTAATGTAAAATTATATCTTAAACACTATTCTCAGTTAGTCAAAATTGAATATATGTTTGTCAGCTGTAAAAATGGTTTTTATGCAAAAATATGATTTAAATGCCATTCACACTTAAGCTAAATTGTCCGTCTTCTAGACGGCAAAAATAAAAGTGATTTAAGTTTATAAAGTAAAATGTTTTATACACAAGTGGTTATTGTTACACAAATGTCTGAACAGAATTGTATTTATACCATCGACTAAAACATATGATGACATGTAAAAATCATCGTTAAAAGTTATCATTAAAAATGAAGATGTAAATTGTTTAAAGACTTCAATGATAAAAAACTAACAAAGCTTTAGCTTAATACTTGCAATATTTTCAGTTCATGTCAAACTATTAATCCATTCTTCTATGTGGACACTAAATTAAGTGAAATAAATCCGCAATGACACAACAGGCCACCGCGTGATCCTCGCGGATCGCGCGCGGTTCTGTCTAATTTATAATAACACTATTAATAACAAATAAAATTGCAGTTCAAGAAATATCGATTAAACTTGCTTGAGACTAAAAGAGATTGTTCCTAAAATCACAGCTAAGAGAAATATTGTTTAAGGACAGAGTTAGAATATTTGACCTTAAAGAGCACAGCGTTTGTAAAAATTGACCTTCGTTGGGTTGTAACACGGAGCCGCGTGTTACAGTAAAATAATTTGTTTGTGATCCAATTCTTTGAAGTGGTTTACTACATCTTAACTGTGTGAGTTCAATGCTTCATCTTCTAAATATAAATGATTTAAGCATTCCGATCCTCTAGTTGGTTCCTTTATAATCTGCTTGAGATAATAATTTTAAAAAAAGATTGATTATTTCACAGTCATGCAGCTTATTAAAGTCTCCTTCCACAACATTATAATAAAGGCAGGTCAAAATAGATTGAAAAGAATTGGTAAATATTTGATCATCATATAAACTAGCATACGGCGGTCTGTAAACCGCGGTTAAGATCAGGTTATCGATTTATATAGATAAAAAATCAATGACAGTATTATATTAGCTAGTATGTAACACTTTCGCATTTAATATAGATTTACTATAAATAGTAGTAACCCACCTTTCGTAAATTACGTAAATTAAATTCAATTCGATTTACTCTGCACCAATGAGAAAAAAGCAAAATTTGACGTTAACAAATAATGTGCAAGTAGCCATATATTGCTATTACATGGTCATTAAAGGACGGTGAATTTATCATGCAATTCAGTTGTCGCTTTTGTATTCTGCTGTGTGTGTCTCCGAATTGCTGTCTCCCACCTTTTACATACGCTGATTTTTAGCTTTGCTTTGCCAACATTGGCAACATCAATAACGCCAATCTTCTCGCTGTACAACTAGAGAGACGAACCAATTACTGCAAAACTTCAACAAAGTTGCTCAGCAAGATTCCAACGCCACAACAGAAGGAACCACAACCCAAGTCAACTCGAGCTGGTAACAAGAGTCTAGGAGTACTTCTGGACGACATCACACTAACGGACCTTCTCGGCATTTGCCAAATACGCAAGACCGGCCCTGTTAAAGGCCCACCTAACAGTACCAACTCTTTATTTATGGCACTCTAACCGAGTCTTTAACGCCGTACGGCATTTACTTGAAGCTGGGGTGTTTACAATGTCACTTTGCTTTTTATTGCACAAGTGTTTTCCTATCGGGCGTGAGTTTCGGTCTCAGCTCTAAGTTCATTAATGGTACCCTATAAAAGAAAAAATATTAAATAAATTTACTAAGTATGACAAAATAGCATTATTTGAAAATTTCAGCAAACAATTTCGTAAAAGAAAGACGAGTCTTTTCTAAGTTTTTTAACTATTATATACGTCTTAAACGAAAGTCTCTTTTATCTAAAACATTGCAGGTAGGGCCGCATTGCCAACAATTTTAGCCCGACCCCCTTCCCATGGAAAGTTTTGAACTAGTAAATATCAAATCTGAAATTACAGATGCAAAAATGAGACGCGGCGAAGGACCAAAAATTGATTTGCGCTTCTTGATATCATGCAAGGTAATCATTGTTTGTTCTATATTAGACGGCTGGTGTTGTCATTGGTAAAGGTGGCGAACATATTAATAGGCTCCGAGAAGAGGTGAGTTCTGCTGACTTTTTCTGGAGTTTGAATTTATTAGTCATGTCGTATCGCTATTAATTGGGTGTTTTTTCTTTCCTTGATGTTTATGGTTTCATCTGAATTCTGGCCCGCCCTGCCCTGACTACCTCATAATTCAATGGTCTTGTCTCCCGCCCCGTCCCGCCCTGGCCCTCGTCCCGCGCTGAAATCTTTGCACGAATGTGCTTGGTTTATTTGGCGCCCCTCACCCGGTGCGTTTATGTTTAATCAATTTTGTTAATTTGGATGCCTATAGTACAAAGTAAAAATTAATATCTCCGACAGTTGTGGACCAGAAAGGTAATGGTATATAATTGTTTATGCTGTTTTCCAAATTTCTGAAATTCAGTCTAACACCAGCTTTTTAATTTTAGAGTTTTAACCTTGGATGGCGATATGGGCTCGGTGATGGAAATTTTGGAATGCATACTGACTCGAGTAGCTTTAATTCATTAGATTATTTAGCAGCAAGTTGCCAGTAATCGAGAAGATGTAGTTGATCTGCGACTGCTAGTTCATCAGAGTCAAGTGGGCTGTGTTATTGGTAGGAGTGGATATAAAATTAAGGAACTACGCGAGCAATCCAATCTTCGCACACTAAAGGTATACCAGATGCTATGCCCCAGTTCTACTGATAGGGTTATTCAATTAATTGGCGAAATTGATAAATTGTTGTCATGTATTCGGACAATTGCAGAGTTACTTGAGGTAGGCTAAACTTTCAATCGTAATTATTTCTTCAGGGCGCACCGCCTAAAGGATCTAGGAAAAATTACGACCCTCTAGATGCAGACGAGTCAATATCTGCGGAATATGGCGGGTGGGGTTCACCTGGCCCATCTCTCGTTTTGGGGGCTACTGGCCGCAGAAACATCAGTGGAGCTTATGCTCAGGTACGTGTGTTTTATGCCTAGACTTGTAGCTATTTTGGTTCTGCATAACGTTTATACTTTATTCTTATATAAATGTATATAATGACTTGTAAATCCTTCTGGTATGTTACAATTTTTGTATTTTTACGATATCTTATCATGGATGAAGTTGGTAGAATTAAATGTTTTACATGCTAAGCTCATTTTCGATTCATTAAATGACATCATCCACTATTTGCAATGTTTTGCTTAATTACTCATAGTTATTTTGGAAGCCAGGTTTCATTAAGTCTAAAGAATTCGCGTTTCTCAATGTCAAAAGCTAACAATCAATTCACGTAGCTATTTTAAACTTGATATATAAGATTTTGTTGAGATAGTAAATGATTCATAAAACTGCATGCTTACACGCATAATTAATGTAACATTGGATATAATGACGAATAATGACAGTTTGCATCTGTTATTATAATCAAAGTTGCGGTCTTGATATAAACACCTGACCCATTAATTACTATATTTGTCAGTATAAACTAAGAATTGTATGGTGTACTTAATTCATCCAGTGCGTAGGATGAAACAGTGGTTAGAGCACCAGATTCCGAAACAGACGTGCCAGGTTCAGTCTTGTCCGCGGCAAATTCTGGCCAGTCATAATGAGTTCAATAAGGACGAAACCGGTCTACTGGATGAATTTCCTTTTCTACACTACACAATTCTTAGTTTATACTGACATATGTAAGTAATTAATGGATCAGGTGTTTATATCAAGACCGCAACCTTGATTATAATAACTATTATCACCGCCCGCGCAACCTATGTTCGTTTAATTATATAAGTTTGCATCTGTGTTTATTTAAAGCGGATTCTACGTATTAAGGCTGATTTTTGGTTTTTTAAGATAATTATAATTACTTACGTAATATAGCATCGTTAAAGTATTTAATATACTTATAATGTTTGCTTCCGCGCGGAAAACACTTCTTTGTAGATAGGTTTTATTGGCATTTTTTCAACTAGTAAGAATCTATAACTTTCTTGAATGTGGATGCTTCATTAGATTAATTCCCTGTTAGTCTTCAAATCGTATGATTATTCATTCCTCGTCGCTATGTTACACTGACGTAAAGCATGGTAGAAATTATGCTTGCCTTCATTTATGTGAAATATATTTCTTACATATAATGAATTCGGCAGGAAGTCAGATTCATATTCGAAATTTCTTCATCTGCGTTGTTTTAGTAATTAATTTTTGTCATATATTATATCCTTTTTAAGACTCAGATTATCAAGTACCGAATGTGATACATTGTTTTATGTTGTACTAATTCCTTTTGTGACAGTAGATGTAATTATATTTACTTTTTCTTGTATGTGATTATATTTAGTTTTGCAAACATTTGTAGGCGCATATGCGCTTATCTTTTGCTCGTTTGTTGAATTAGACAAAATTTTAGTTTAAGTAAATCAGGATTACCATCAATATGTCCATTAAAGTTGTTTCTATCGGTTGTGCAGTGTGATCACAAAATTTTCTTTCATGCTTTCTTCGTTTGAAATCATAGTTCCGTAATGATCCGATCGATCCTCATTTCCGAGTACGTGCCGTGTCCATCTTCGTTACTGTGGGATAACCATGGTTTTCTTGGAAATATCAATCATAATTGATGCCTAATGACACTCCGCAGTTACCCAGTTTAAATCAAGCACATATATTTTGTCACCATTACGCAGACGATGACAACTGTGTTATTAAATATTTGCCTTGCCAGAATTCTGACTTAATGATACACAAAACGAAACTTTGAAATTTACGCAGCCGGAGGTTCTTTAATATTCTTATAACAAATTACTGAATAAACATGGTTTATCACATTTTTCTGTATTATTATACACTTGAGACGTATTTGTAATGATCAACTTTGGCTGACTGTTCTAGATTAGAAAACGCTGCAATACATTTTAATATAGTTATTGGCCAAATAAAATAAATATCTGTGTGGTACATTTATAAATGTACAGCTTTGCTTCCAATAACACTAACAAAATACACATCTATGGTTCCAATTTGGACTGCTTAAAATGATGTCACGTTTGTTTACACAACCAAAAGATATTTAACCCAGATCAGGCGAACAATCTGCTTACAAGTAACCTTTTTACTGGAGCTGGTGTTGGTAGTACTCGAACTAATGGAAACGCGACAAATTCCTTGGCCTCCGGAAATGGCTCCGCGCATCATCAACTCAGCTCGAATTCACAGCATCAACATCAACAAAATCAGTTTGCCAACTCTTTGGTTGGTAGTGCGTTAGCGAATTCTCTTGTTGGAGCTGCTGCTGGATTAGGACATGGTAGTGGTCAGCAGCAGAATAGTAATGCCGCAGCCGTTGCTGCAGCCGCTGTTAATCAAGTCCTTGCGCATCATCATCAACATCATCATCTTGGCGCGTCCACTGGAAGCACTGGCTCTGGAATCGGTAGCACAACTAGTAACCTAGGAAGCGTGCATAGTGGTAGTAATGGAACCGCGCCTACAAGTAATCTACCGCATGCATCAGCAGCAGCTATGTTGGCTGCCACTGGTGGTCAGACGGCTGGTGGACCGACCTCTGCCGCGTCCACAGGACCAAATGGAGATACTCATCACCAAGTGGCCGCAGCCGCAATGGTTGCTGCTGGTATGATGCGTGGGTGAGTTAATCTAATAAGATATTTCGTGTCTAAATTTTGCATATTTTATTGACATTGTAATATTTACATTACCTACCGAGGTAAAGTTGCAATTGCACCAGAACATATATAACGGGGACCCATTTCTAGTGTTTCTAATGTCAATAAAATTGCCTCTGCCTAGTTTTAACCAGATCCAATTGTTAATTAGAACGTTTCATTTTGCTTTTGTCTTGACAAAAGACAGCATGATATTTTGCATCGCAGTTTTTACATGTTCCGTTGTTATGCGTAGCAGCAATGTTATTCGTTTGTAGACCTTAATTGAGTGTAATTCGAATTTCAACTCTGTCAAACTTATCTTTATTATGAGATCCCAAGTGGTTTGTTAGATATACATTTGTTATTATTCTATTAATATTTGTGGTGAGTTTGATATTCCGTGAATGTGGTTACAACACGTATTAATTGCTTTAATTGACTTTGGTACACGTAAGTAACAAATCGTTTATAGTATTTTAATATTAAAATTCAAATATTTAAAATACGTTGCTACAGATATTTTATGGTACTATTGTGCCACTTTTTGTTTTCTGTGTGATTTAACTAGGATCTAAACAACGGAGTTTTACGGCTTGATGGCCAACATACCCAAACTAAAACTAATTACTTTATCATGCATCTTTTCGGTAACTCATCGATACACGAATGCAAACCTATTAAACTTGGTTTGTTTTGGCCAATGACTATTATCATATACCTTGCTGAAACAAAGGACTCGAAGAATACTTAGGAGGATAGCGACAGGTGATTCATCTGCCCAGTGATGTATGAAGTCTGTTATCTTCACGCGCACGGTGGATGCTAATGAGGTCTATGGTAGTGGTGTAGTTTATTCGGCTCTAGTTTTGCATTATTTTGGGCATTTATTTTAATGCAAATAAAAGACACGTGCTATAATAAATCAAGTCACTTATGTTGCTCCGGTCATTTTGCAGTAAATTTATCACATCGACCATGCTAAAGCACGTGAACTCGGGGTTTAGTAAATTGGCCGTTACTATTTCTGAAATAAGGCAATATTTTGGCCACGCATTTAATGCAAGAATATTAGCAGCGCGAGCTTGAAGTAAACACCAATCCCATTTCATTTAACCAGTCGACTCTTCAGCCAAGAGACAAACTAAAAGGGGCAAACGTCAATTACGGAAGAATGATCTAGCTAAATGTTTTTTTGCTGGAAATAAATACGAATAAAAGTGTAAATCATACTGGTCCTTATTAATTCAAAACGGAAACCTATGACATTTATAACTGAAGATAATTTTTGTGCTAAATATTCACGTTTTATATTGGCAATTGTTGGGCAATAAATATGGTCTCAATTATTTGTTTCCCATCAATATACTATACAAAACGCGAAGACTGTTAAATAGAGGTATGATCAATCATTCGTGTGTATCATCTCAAATTCATGTCCAATCCCAGATCGCGTTTTCGGTTTGTATTTATCAGGTTGCACATTTTTCTCCACATGACTTCATAAATTGCTAACTCATTAAAATTGCATTTGGCATTTTTCTTTACGATCGTGTCTGAATAACATACGTGGAAGGTTTCATTTGTGCTGCGCAATTGCAGACGTGTGTTCATTATTTGGTTAAACACAGTAGTTTAGATTGCACTATGCCGTCACTTGTTTTTAACCGCGTGGACGATCGGTCTACGTGGGTTGATATACATATGCATATTGATAAACTATATCTAAAATTGAAACAAGCGGCAGTTTTTATTTAATTTCTGGTAAAGGCAAATTTGCTACCTTATATAAAGTGTCGTTCAGCTGCATTAACTACGAATTTTATGAGGTTGCAACTTTGCCTTAATAGAGTAAACGAACTTTGCATCTTAAACGTATATTAAATAAAACTGAATGCACGTCCGCAATTGTGCAATAAAATTAAAACCTCGCGTATATTTTCCAGATATTGCTTTAAAGATAATCGTCAAATGCAATAAAGAAATTGAAATAGCAATTCTTAAGCGCTTTGTATAAAAAATTGAAACCTGATTTATGCAAGACAAAAACGATATAGTACTGTCCAATCTAAACTAATTTGTCTTTATGGTTAAAACTGTAAGATTCAAAATGCACACTGCAAATCTGGAACCCAACTTAGTCAATGTTTGACAGCCGACCTTGAATCCTTTAGTCTGGAAAGTCTGAAGTGGCGGAAGCGTTCACATCAGGTAACGGTCGAAGTTCGTTCGAACTTTATCGCAGAAGACGGCTGAGAAATTATCAGTCAGTGAAACAATACTTGATTGTTACAATGATCGTATAGGCGAAAAAACGTATAGAGTTGATCGGTGAGCAGAACACGTCAGAGAATAATTCTCTTAGTCATTTGCATCAGTCTCGATCCCAGAAATTATTTACGCACCAACAAAGTTGACGTTTACCTCGAACCAATAAACAGAAATTTCAAGTGCAATGTGTGTTCTTAAATGTCACAATACTGTGGGCCCCGATGATCTGCTACTTAATTTATTTATGGATGGCGGTGATATTACATGTAGTGCTACGCCAGGAACTTTCCTAATGCTTGGGATAAGATCTATAAGTTGACCATCGAACATCTTTAAAAAAAATCTTTAATTTCGTGCGACAATAAATGTTGGATAAGCTTGATTTCAGTCGTATGTAGGTTATTCGCTTCAACTGTTCTACGTCGTCTCAGTGCTTTGCGCGAAGAACATTATTGAGAATAGCAGTAGATTTCAACCGAGAGGAGGCTGTGATTTAAATAGATTTAATTTATAACATTTTAACGGCGACATGTATATCATTGTCCAACAATGGCCATTTTTCTAGAATTTGAGGGTGAATCATAACATTTTGTAGCATATTATATCGAAATTCTTAAACATTGCACGAAATTTTTGCACCGAAACTGGTGCCGTGGGCGTGTACAATGCATTATTATACAACATCACTCAAGGCTGTTCAATTTTTCCGTAGTTTTAATTTTTTAATAGGTGAATTTTTAAACTATACTCTTCCACTCGTTCAAGATGCATGCTTTGGATTTCTCCAAGGCGGTTGGCTAATTGACCTGGAGTATGCAAAAATTGTGTTCTTACTCGACAAAAAAAATACTGATCAGGATATCATGAGTTGTATAGCCGTCGTTCCGTCTTTGTTTTTCACACCGTGTAAATGTAAGATGATATTATATTATCACTTTACTCACTTCAAATATGCTGTTTCAAGATAATAATTCGGATGTAATAGTGGCTTTATTAGTAATTTAGGCAATATAATTGACGAGGAAAGTAAGAGAATTGTAAAAGCTAATATCCTTGTCCACCCTTTTTCACTTATAAAGAAAGATTATCTTACTTCACCTTGAACTCCGTGTGTGCAAGGGATCTATGCATGCAGCTTTTGTTTAAACCAGAAGCAACATTGATTTTTTAATTCGAAGATTCTAGTTATCAATAACGAATCAGCAGATTTGAAACCTATGGTTGTATTTTTAGATCAGTTGTTGCTCATTCGAATACAAATGTTAACTGATCATTTCTTTTCAATATATTCAAACTTTGGCTTTCAGTAATGTTCCAGTTAGACACAATGTTCTTGGACAACAGATTGTAACTCAAGTAACGGTGATGAACAAGATGATCGGTGCGATAATGGGTAAAGGCGGATGTCGTATAAGCCAAGTTCGTCAGGAATCTGGTGCGGACATTAAGATAAGTAAACAAGAGCCAGGTGTCGAAGATAGAATCATTACAATTGTTGGTACGCCGGAGCAAGTTCATAATGCTCAGTTTCTAATGCAGGTTTGGTAAGTGGGGCAAAGTACATCATGCTACGTTTTGTATTGCTAAATATCACAAGTATTCTGAGTCCTTTTTAACAAATGCTAGAACGAATAATCGGTAGTATTATAGCTTATTGCACTTGTTTTTGTGTCATTATGCTTACAACTAGGTGAGTTAGCGCTTATTTTAAATGAGTAATTCAGTACCATTTACGTGGTAGTTTTGAACTTTCAGTTTCATTATCAATAAATTCTTCAATGTTGCGTGCAGTCAACTTAGAACATTTGTGTAGAATATTTACAGTTTAAAGCAAAAAACCGTTATCATCGTTGCCTCTTCGTTGTATCTGCATATGCTTCTACCGATTGCAGCACAGAAGAAAGCAAGGACGCTTTTTACTCCGAATTAAGTTCCTTAATAAGTAAAGCACGAAGTTCGGATATAGTCCTGGTTATGGGTGACATGAATGCTCAAGTTGGTCGCTTAAGCAACACAGAATTTCATTTAGGTGGAAGATACACTCTAAGCTCGACTCGCAATGATAATGGTGAACGGCTTTTGGATAGCTGCGCTGAACATAGACTATATTTAAGTAGTACAAATTTCAGGCGTAGTGTTAAACGTTGTGCTACATGGCGTCCTCCAGCACCCGGACAACGGTGGACTCAAATAGATCATGTAACAGAGACAGTTATAGATGGCGTGGTTGCATCCAGGATTGTCGCTCTTATTGGAACACTTATGTCGACTCGGACCATGCACTTGTCCGTTGTAGATTTGCTCTAAAATTTTCCGGGAAAATAATTAAGAATAAACCCCAAATTGATGTAGGCAAACTCGAACAACCGTCCATCTGACAAAACTGAAAATATTCTTAAGGCTAATCTAACTGGTCTGAATAGCGAAAATCCGAATATACTTTGGTCCAAGATAAGTTCCACTATGCACAATGCAGGTACTACTGTATGTGGCATAGCAGGCCCCCGTAGAAATAACCAATGGCTCTCTGTAAAATCTATGGAGATACTCGAAATAAGGCGCCAAATTCCACCTGGCTCGACTCATAATAATACCCGTCGCAATATAAGACGCCAACTTAAGCGCAGTCTAAAAGGCGATCTCGAAAACTTTTGGAGCAGAAAGGCTGAAAAAATGGATGTAGCTTTCGCGTCAGGTAACAGTCGCTGTTTGTTCCGACTTATACGCACAACAGGTCCGAGAAAGTTAAAAGTTAGCGAAACTATAAATGATAGTAACAACGAATTAATAACCGATAAAATAAGTCGTCTTGACAGGTGGGCTGAACACTTTAGAGATCAATTTTCTTGGCCACCCGCGTCAGTTCCGCTTCCCGAAAGCATGTCTGCATCAACAGTGTGGAATGTTAGTCCCGAAGAACCATCCGAGTTAGAAGTACGCGATGCAATCCTATCTCTTAAGCGCCGCAAAGCCGCCGGCCCCGATGATCTGCTTCCGGGATTGTTTAAGGATGGTGGCGATATAATTTCAGGAGCGTTGACCAAACTTTTTCATACTATATGGAATGAGGAAACCGTACCACTTGGCTGGAATGAGTCGACCATCATTCCCATCTTCAAAAAAGGCAATCGTAATTCGTGCGATAACCATCGTGGTATAAGTTTGACTCCGGTCGTATCAAGGTTATTTGCTTCGATTATCCTACGTCGTCTTAGCGCTTCACGTGAATCACAAACAAGAGAAGAACAGGCCGGATTCCGCGCAGGACGAGGTTGTATAGATAATATTTTTACGTTAAGGCAAGTTCTCGCACAGAGACATTTATATCACCGTCCCACAACAGTCGTCTTTCTAGACTTCAAGGGTGCATTTGATTCGGTCGAGTGGTGAGGGGACATCACTTGTACCAAATTCCCAAGAAACTCCATGAAATGTCGCAATTCAATGGAGCCGGCTTATCCTCCAAAAGGAGTCAGCCGCAGTAAAGTAAAGTAAAAGTATTTGATTCGGTGGATCGCAATGTTTTATTCCATATCTTGTCGAAAAGCGGTGTGCCCAATAAATTTGTTAATATTATACGAGCTCTCTACACAAATACTTCTGGTCGCGTTAAGTTTTATAACGAATTAACGAATAACTTTACAACAAGCAGTGGTGTTCGTCAAGGTTGTTCACTTTCCCCATTTTTGTTTAATTTTGTAATCGATGCTATTATGAACAACACTCTCACACATTCAGGACGCTGGAGTTGAAGTTCTCCCGGGAGATAAACTAGTCGATCTTGACTATGCGGACGATATCGTACTATAATTCGACAATCAGCATGCTGCCCAGACCACCTTAAATAGATTAGCAAACGTTGTTCCGTCTTTCGGTATGAAATTCGCACCCTCTAAATGTAAGATACTGTTACAGGATCACCCACCACTCACTCCAACGTTGCGACTGCAGAATGAAGATCTTGACATAGTCGACAGGTTTACATATCTTGGGAGCTCTATCAATAACGTAGGCAATATGTCCGACGAGGTGAGAATACGGATCGCGAAAGCTAGAGTAGCTTTCTCGAACCTTCGTCATTTATGGAGAAACGCGAATATTTCACTTTGCCTTAAAGGTCGTGTTTACAATGCATCTGTACGCGCAGTCTTACTATACGCTAGTGAAACTTGGCCTCTTAGAGTTGATGATCTGAGACGCTTACAGGCATTCGATCATCGTTGTTTGAGAAGTATAGCACATGTTGGTTACCAACAACGAATAACTAACGTTGACATCCGTAGACGTATTTTTGGATCTGACAATAAGTGCTCGTCTTTAGAAAAGCAAATAAGGCTCCATCAACTTCGTTGGCTCGGTCACGTTTTGCGTATGCCCTCATTCCGATTGCCCAATAGAGCTCTGTTCTCTCATCCAGCACCAAATTGGCGTAAGAAACAAGGTGGGTAGATTTTGACATGGCAGAAACAATTAAAGTCACTTACATCCAAATTGGGTAGTATAGGATCCACTCGTCTGCCGGGATGGGGTCCTCGTGCACATCACAGTTCTTGGTTATAAACCCTTAGCGATATGGCAGCGAATCGAGCTCAGTGGCGATCTTGTTGCAGATGTATAGTAGAATCATCTTCGTAACTTTCTTTTCTTAGTAGGGCAAAGTTAGCTGCGCGGTTCGGTTTGTTTATGACGTGATACGGTGAAATCTGCAAGGAAGCTGTGTTGCTGATGTCGCCTTGCCCGAATGCTAACTTGGCCATAATGGGGTTGTGGAGAGGTTTAGTTTGCCTCGTTTCTGTGATTTATCCTGATAAATTTACTCATAGTAGCAAGGTTTTCCTTCTCTCTCTACCCCTCTCCCTCTCTCGTAAATCTCAATAATAATTTATCTAAATTCACTTATATACTTTTTTTTCACTCCTTATGGTTATATGGCAGTGAAACATTAGTCACTTGACTTTTGTGTGGCTGGAAATGATGATGATGATGACAGTTTAATCTATGCTTAAAATGCGCAATCCCGTGCTGTTGTGCTTAAAGGTGGCTTTTAAAATAGTTGAAAGGAAATAAGCATTATAATAATTAGAAAAGGAATGAATCCTCTATAAGACCCGGCAACATTGTCGAATAAAAATATTCAGTTCAGATCACCAAGCAACTCTGCATCCACATTTACAGCTAGGATGTTCTACTTATAATTTGATTAGTAGCTTAACTTGAAGAATACAAATTTACTTAAATGTGCAGGTTTATATTTCTTCTATTGTATTTTGATTTTGTAGCGTTAAGCGATACGGTGATCAGTACGGCATTTGATGCATACCGCTTAGCTGCTGACGTTTGGATACAATTCCATTTGATTCTCCTTGCAATCTATCAGCTTTCTCTAGTGTGGTAATTTTTTGATTTTTGTCAAATGTATGCCGAAATGACTTTAATGTTTGTACTGCTATAGGCTTTGCAATGCTAGCAGCATTTTCATTCTCTACTTTTTTGACATTTTTATTATAAATTGCAGTGTGTATGTGTTGTGTGCTAAGGATACTTTCCTACGTTCGTTGAGACCACCAAACCACTTTCTGTGCATCATGTATTCATTTATATATTTCACTCCTGTGAACTACTTACCTGCTAATAAATTTTTATTCGAAAATTATACTTTAAATTTTCTAAAATTGGGTTATTCATGCCATTGAATTATGGACATGGAACGGTTATCGTCTAATTTATGTTGGTATACTGGAATTGTAAAACAAATACGCAGCCTGTGTTACTTGGCTTAATGTTATTGACGTACACATTCATTAATAGAGACTGACATCATGAATTTGGTCACAGAATTGTCGATAAAATGCAATACAATATATTGGACGTACGTTGTAGTAATTTGCTGTGGTTCATAAGTATATAATTGATCATATACATTTATGGATGAAATCGGCCTAGTGGATTTATTTAATTTGGTATATTGTACGAAAAAATATCAGGTTCTGCCACTCACTGAGCAATTTGGCGATCAAACGGACATATCTGAGATTATTTTACGTAAAATTATTGGGATAGCGTGGCAAATCTTCTTCATTAATGTAATCTGAACTAACGCTTGTTCACATGAAAAATGCAGACAGTAGAATTAGACAGAAATATTATTTATGTTCAAGAATGGACATCGGAAAAGATCAAGATTACGCAACTGATAGGGCTAGCTAGTGTACACCGTTTGTTAGACGAAACATTTTTGAGAACTACCGACTTAGGTCATGAAGCATACACATGTGGATATAGATTTTCCAAACAGTGGGTTAATTAAGAGCTTATATCTAACTGAATTAACTGACATCTCTACTAAATTATACTTACCGCTAGAATGGATTTTCGTCCAATCTACTATTTTTTTGGCAGGGTAAAAAATTCGCGAAAAAATTAGATCTGGGAATGAGATTACTGGCCTATTCATCCTGCGGTTCTAACCATCCCCTTGATATCCAAGTTGGCAGGGTACGTTATTTTCCCTCAAAAAATTCTCGTCCAACGCAATCGTCGGGCCGTAAAAGGTTTCAATAGTGATTAAACATCAATTAGCATTCGAATATAACTGACGGGCTGAGTAATTTTTGCAGCTGTAGCGTGACAAAGAAATCTGCGAGTCAAGGTAGAAGTAAGTCCGTCGTCTAAAAACAGACCCAATATGGACGAAGAATTTTTAGCATAATTAAGTAAAGTTAAACAAAATTACTTTTCTCTTCCCAATTGGAGTCTTGAATCGTAATGGTCGGAACTGCTTGCAGAAGTGGAGGCGATTTTTACTTCAGTGTCTTGCGCATTTTATTTATTTAGTCTTTGTATATTCATGCTTAAACGTTGTGTTGGGGCTCGTAGCAAAAAATATCCAGTGGAAAACAATGACGGACGATTTACTAAACTGCTGTTTATTCCTCATTCAGATACCTTAGTATTTTTCAGAATCAACAGAGAAATTGTTTAAATGGCTGCTTAATCTACGATGACAGCTTTTGTTACTAATGCGAAGTTGGCATAATAGAAATGACTTATATATTGATTGATAAATACCATGTCGTCTTATGCTATTTTCGAGTATTGTTATCATAATTCATGTAATTGGAAATCCTTATGCAATACTTAAACAATATTTCTATGATATTGGATTCTGACTCTGGTAAATGAAATCCTTTTTGCTATGTTGGATCATTTTTGTGAAATATTATTTGTAAAAAAATTCACGACAAACTAGAGCTACTTAAATTCAAAGTCAAAGAAATATATCAGAAAACTTTTTTGTGCTAAATCCGAAAAATGTTACTTAGTTTGTTTTGTAAAGCTCAAATATGAGAACACCTCAGATTGCTGAATTTCGTTCTATATGCTAGGTGCATTTTTAGGCGACGAAGTATCTTCCAGCAGGGAAAATTGCTCGTATCGTCTGGCAGACTTGCTCATAATCTTAGTTCACTTATGACCAGAAGGATAAACCAAAGACAGCATGAATGAAAAGTATAATCTCGTGCACATTCGTTTCGTGCTTACTGGCGACTCATCAGTAGGAGCTGGTATTACGCCCTTTAACCACTATATATTTGGTGAAGAATGTGGGATAATAGGACGGTACAATCTCCTAGACGAATGTGTAAATCTAGGACTGAAGCTAACATCATATAAAGTCTCGACAATAAACCTCAACATAAATCAATATATATATATATATATATATATATATATATATATATATATATATATTCTTTATAATGTCCATGCCTTTTTAATTTAACACAGTATATTTATTAGGAAACCAGAACACGTTCTGGTTTCCTAAGAAAATATATATATATATATATATATATATATATATATATATATATATATATATATATATATATAATATACCGAGACTGTAAAGGATCCCACATTTCTCACCCAGATATACAGTGGGTAAAGGGCGTAATACCTGCTCCTACTGATGAGACGCCAGTAAGCACGAAACGAATGTGCACGAGATTATACTTCTCGTTCATGCTGTCTTTGGTTTATCCTTATGGTCATAATCGAAATAATTTGTTATTAGGTGCGCTACACGTAATACACACTTGCATATACATTAGCTCTCCGCAACAAATAGTATATAATTGCTCGTAATCTGTTAATACCAATTTTACACTGTACTGGCTATAGTGTTCGATTAATACCTACAGCTAATGCTAATTGTGTGGGTTGACTAGGTGGAAGAAACTGGTCTTCGGGATGGAAAATTGTATGGTTTCGCACTTTCTCCAGTAATTGCATTTAGTAATTATTTTAAATGCTACGCCTGGAGAACATACGTGTGATGTTTCGACGATGTGTTGCGAAACTACAGACGTGTATTCACCATTTGATTTAAAGCAGGTGTTTAAGTTACAATTTTCTCTCATTCGAGTAATTAATCATCTGGTCGATCGGCCTACGTAAGTCGATGGACAACTTGCGCAAGTATATTGGTAAATAATATTCGATATTGACATTAACGGCTGTTTCTCTTTGATTGCTGGTAATGGCAAGTGTGTTACACTAAATAACACTCGTAGTTTAGCTACATTAAATGTGCCTGCTAATGCTACTTCAGGTCACACTCTACGCAAGCTTATCTTATTATGCAAGAAAGACGTACGGTTTAGTTTTAATGGAAGCATCTATAAACAGACTGATGGTGTGACGATGGAGAGCCCCTTATCTCCAGTGTTGGTTGAGATTTTTCTAGGGCACCTAGAGATTACATCATTAAAGTGTGACAAGTAAATGTGCTCAATATATACGGAACGTGGATGATATATTTCTTGTTCTTAAGAACAGGTCGCAATCACGAACATTGCTTCAAAGTTTCAACAAAGAATATCGGCTTCACGTCAGAGCACGAGAAAGATGACTGTCTGCCTTTCCTAGATGTTCTATTAAAGAAAGAAACTGTAAACGCCCCGGCTTCAAGTAAATGCCGTACGACGTTACAAACTCGGTTAAGGTGCTCTGAATAGAGATTAGTTGCTGATATGGGGGCCCTTAAGAGGGCCAGGTAATACGTTCGCTGGAAGTCTTCCGAAGTGAAGATGTCCTAGAGCCTTGGGTGGACTCTGGTTGAGCTGTGGCTCCAGTGGTTGAGCTGTGATCGCGTTGTGTATGGTGTCATGCAGGTCCTGCACTCAATTGGCTCGTCTCTCTGGTATCTCGCATCCAGACGAGTAGGGATTGACAACCGGTAAAGTGCAATATGCGCTGACAGCCGATCGAGCAAATACGCGAAGCAGGTAGAATACAAATGCCACAACTGACTTGCATGGTAAATTACCGTGCTTAAATAGCATGCAATGTGTGCTTGCATACTATTAGTTAAACGTCGTTTAACGTGGTTAAACGGCAATTTGCTTTTTTCTCATTGGTGCAACGTAAATAGATTTGAATTTTATTTACGCAATATGTCACCGATTGATTTGTGTCGTTACAACACTTTCCTCTCTGAAAAAAAAGAAAAAATATTCCTCTCTGCGAGGCTAGATAAGAAATGCATGACAGAGTTCGAACCAAGTTAAGGAAAAATATGATGAACCATAAGTGCTGGGCTTAAATATGCTTGTTGGTTGCTTCAACAATGATATGATGCCAGGTAACCACTAGGAATTGCTACACAAATTGTTAGCTCTAGTGGACGGTCATAGCACGTGAGGCAAAATAGAGCAGTGTAAGTTTTTGGAGCCGCAGCGTGAAGATTTCGAGGTAAATCGCCTCTGAATTTGCCAGGTTTAAGATAAAAAACCTAAGCAGGTTGGATCGTTGTCAGTGTTTGTATACGACCAAAGGAGCTAAAGTGCTCGACGTTGTGGTCATAGCATTTGTAGTGGTCTTTGTGAAATGGATAAAGTTGAGATATGCATTGAAAGTGGCCTGTACCATGATATGAAGCTGATCACTACTTAGTGTTGCTACACGAAAACGTTAGCAACTAAGTAGCTGGTCATACCAAAATGAGCAGTGTAATGTCATGTGTGAGAAGTACATTATAATGTGAAATATATATACATTAAAATCAAAGGTAATTGCATAAAAAAATGTATACGAACATTGCCTCAGAGGTGGCATAATACCAAAGAACTGTTCAAAAATGCTACACAATTGTTAGCTAAGAACAGGTGGTTATGCCACGTGAGACAAATACTAAAAATTAACGTAAAGTTTAAAAAAAAATTTTATAGTTAAATGTT
>JAQBSW010004498.1:0-68628 GCA_029291075.1 Eudiplozoon nipponicum | reverse complement strand
AAATGAAACAGAACAACGTCCTATTGTTTGTTGTTTTGGTTGACATTGAAAAACTCCAATGTTTTATAGAAATTTACTACAGGTTTACTAATAAAATATTATCTGGAAAATGCTGTAATTATTAATTGTGTGCAGTTATATTTTATCCATCAAAGGGATAAAATAGGCAGTGTAAATTAATTACACTGTGCACTTATCAAGGAGGGTTTGAGTGATTAGACCGGACTTAATGTTGAGCTTGATTTGAGGAAATGTAATATATTGGTCAGAGGACAACAGTACTGATATTGTTTTTTGTTGCAGATGTACAAGTATTTACAGCCCTACTACAGGTTTGGGCAAATCATGAACTGCGAAGAAGTAGTAGATGGGTGCATAGAGATAAAATCCAAATACATTAGTTTAAATGCTCCTTGGAAAGAAAAATGGTCATATGTTAGCCGTTCTTCTAGAATTTATACTTATTTGTTAGTTGTTTTTTTGGTTGTTTATAAATTGCACTGATTAAAAGATTAGGTCATGGTCATATGATATGGTTATATTTTTGTAACAATTATTTAATTCGTCAAATATGCTAGATCACCTATTCAGACAAAAATAATAGCATAGGAGGCTGATTACGTTAGAACTGTAATTACATTTGTTTCTTGTTTGTAAATGTTCTCGAATAATATAAAATTGTTTTAGTGTACTTCTACAAAGATAGATATTTCTATTACTTGATAAATAAATAGTGCTGGAACCTAATTGCTTGAGAATTGTGATTAGTAAATTTCGGCTAGTTAAATCGCCTTAATTAATAGTGCAAGAATACAAATTCGTCGATACTGTATTTAGTTATGTTTTCTAATCGAATTTATGGTCTGATATGAGTATATTCAATTTTTTCTTATGTGATATTTTCTTTCTATTGAAATATATAATTCATAATTGGTGTTAGTCCACACATTGGAAATTGGAATCAATTGGATCTTCCCGAAACTGATAATGCGAAGCAACAACCCGCGAAAGTAAATCGCGCAGAGTCAACTTATGAATTGAATACCTTTGTTCTTGAAATCTCACTTTTCTTTAATTTTTATTATTTTAAGTGAATAAATCAATTTTATCATCTCAAATTAATTTTAAATGGTTTTCTGACATGGCTGCAATTTCGTCGCCTACTGCCAGCAACTAACTTAATCGAAAATATAAACAAGTCGACGAATGAGATTGTTTTTGACAACGTTGTGCTTTGTGCTTCATCCCCGACACAACGTGCCCAGCCAGGTGGAACTCGATTGGAAAAACGCATAAAGAATTTCGTAGCCCAATTAATATTTATTCTACTTGGATGAGGTTTGTCAATTGCATCCAACGTATGCCCATCGCAAAGTTCTTATACGAGAATCGTTTTATTTTATATTAATCTGTCTGCAGTAGCTGATAATATTTTCGAAAATTTTCATCACATCAGTTTACGCTAATTTTATTTTATTAAAATGCTATAGAAAATTAGGCAGTTTTAATTGAATTAAGCACCAACCGCCTACTTTTTGCCAATCACAATTTTTGTTAAAATAAGTTTTCCTTCAACCATTGAAATCGATTTTCGTTATCTGAAATTAATTTTATCCTAATTATCTTAGATTTAGGTTGATTTATGATAAAGTATATAATGCTCATATGAATGCTTAAAAAATATATATGATTCCAAGCAAGTGTTTCTAGACAGAGTAATTTAAAGAAGTATATATTTATTTTCAATGCTTTCAACAAACAAAAAATGAAATCAATCAGGCCAGCCGGTGATTTCAATTTCAAAGGCAGAAAAAATTAAAAAAGACAGATTTTGTTTTATTTAATTGATTGATAAAGTTGCTTGTGTCAACCTATAAAAAAATTATCACGCTGGATGTGACAGTCTAATAAAACGTCAATCTATTAAGATAAACAATGCACAAAATGCATAGAATATTTAAATACAAAAGTATGAATGAAACTTATATTTTAATATTTGTCCATTAATCTGTTTTTCTCATACACAGTAAAGCGTGAAATTTTATTTGATAATGAAATAAGTTCAAGACTATGTGGCAAAAAACAAAAATATAGAAACATGGAAGCTTTAATTTATTTTGTTAAACGGATTGAGATATAGTAGGATTTATGTGGTTATGAGACTGCCTTCAAGCATTAACAGAATACGCGTATCTCATTTAGTCTTTGAGACGGCGGAAGGCTATTATTACAGTGTATTTGTAATTATTTATTTTTTACGTATCCTAAATTGTAAATAAAGGACCCAGGATATTGTAAGTAAATTCGTTTCAAATGCAAAATTTTGTGAATCGCATCTATGCTAGTTCGAACTGAGATAACAGAGGTTAAATCTTCGAATCTCAATTTATGACCAGTTTACTAACCAATTGCTAATCTGCCGAACCCAATGTTTGTTGAAGATAAATTCTGCATTTTCGATGCTGCGGAATCACTGAACTTACTTAACAAAAATTGGCATCCTTTAAAACCTATTTGTCAATTATGTGCATCTATTGTAATTATATTCTTCCGTATTTGGTGACGCTTTCCTAACAGAACGTGTATGCGTCTCGTTTGTGACTCTAAATTGCCGGTTTTTCATGGTTTGTGAGTGATTATGTTCAGTAATTTGACCGAAACATTAGATTTACTAGATAGTTTTGAAATTTTCTAAAGTATAGATTATTGCACTAGTCCACTTCTGTCACCATGAGAAATTTTTTTTCTGAGGCTAAATTTAGGTAGTGCAAACAATTTAGTGGATGGCGTAGATTCCCCGCCATCTTATATGCTACTACGACCAATATTCAACAATGATCAGTTGCATTACATCCTATCGAGATGAAGCTCAATACCCGAACATGCTTCGTCTGCTTGCATAAATCCGGTTGTAATTTTTTTAAACATAAAGCTTCGTATATGGTCAACTTCCTTCTGTTATTAAATTTAGTAATTGTCTTAAATGTTACATATGAAAAACATACGTGTCAGGTTTCAAAGATGTGTTGGTTATTTGCAGACGTGCGTTCATCATTTGATGCAAATGTTATCTCATTCGAGTAATTAAATGTCTGGTCGATCGACCTAAGTAAGTTAAGCAACATCTTGCGGATGTTTATTGGTAAATAAAATTTGATAACGATATTGATTTCTTTTAAAGTCAAGTGTGTTACCTTAAATAACACTCGTAGTTAAGCTGCATTAAATGTGCGCGTTAATGTCGCTTCTATCCTTCATTTGCGCTATTCGGAAAACGGCACCCATTTAAATGGGATGTTCTGGTAGAATGCTTTCTTTCTGGTTCGAAATACTTCTGTTTCTGTCGACTTCCCCTTTTAATAATTGATTCATTGAATTGTCTCGGATGGCCATTAGACATTCAATCGTTCATTGCTTTAACAAATACGTTGTTTTTTGAATGTGGACTGAAAAGCAGCTACGAACTGTTGATAATTTACATTGAAACGGAAAAAAATCTGCTGTAATGTAAATACTGTGCAGATCCGTTAGGTTTGTGATAAATTGTTCTATTTAATTTACGACTGGTATCTTTCTTTAGTGGTACATCAAAGAAAGGCAGGCTATACACTTTCATGGGCTGTGACCTGAAACGGATATTCTTTTGCGCTTTGTTGAAACTTTGAAATGTTTGTGATCTTAAGGAAAAGGCAAAATATCATCCACGTACCGTAGATATTGAGCTAATTTAATTACGTCACACCTTGATTGAGTTTGCTAGATACCGTAGTAATATCACAGACAGCACTGAAGATAGAGGCTCTCCATTGAAACACCATTAGTCTGTTTATAAATGTTTCCATTAAAACGAACTCTACGTCTTTCTTGCATAATAAGATAATTTTGCGTAGAGTGTGACCTGGCATCGGAGATAGTAATGTGTATTGTTCTATCGCTTGCACTATTATGTCAATGGTTTCGTCAATAGAAAAATTTCTAAACGAAGAAGTAACATCAAAAGACACCATAATTTTTTAAACACTTATTTATCGAGTGATAATTACAAAATCAAAGGAATCAGAAACTTATAATCTTCTATCATTTAGCGCAATATGTCCAGTATCCGAAATAACAATTTAGCCAATGCATGAAATGGACAATCAATCATTGATAATAGTCGTTTCTAAAGACAACCTTTTTGTGCTCCTTTGGTTGTCCTTATATTGTTGAAATCAAAGAGCCATCTGACTTGAGATACTGTGCAGTGGTCTCATCCATTAAACCGGTATCTGTCAAGATCTTATTTTCATATATAACTTTGCGTTCCACTTTGTTTATTACATCTGATTTATCGTCTACACGCGTGGATTTTGAATTGTCTTTCAGGAAGTATTCCATCTTTTGTAGGTAGACAGATTTGTACATTAAAAAATCGCTCTTGTCTTTTATCAGCGTGTAGTATTTTAATGTCTGTATTTATGCTTATATATTTAAGTGTATTTAAATTTATCGTTGAGAATGCAGGCTGTTCTTCGCATTTCATCGATCTGAAATATGAAGCCTGATGAACCAAAGTAGACTTGAACCAATTTTTATAAACAATACTTGTAGGCTCGGTCTCGGCTGTTTGTTCAAATATCAATTCAAATGCTGCCTCAAAATCAATATTGCATTTTTTTATATTGATGAATTCCATAATTTCGTAAATCAATAATGCCTCAACTTTTAGTTGCTCGATTGGTATTTTAGATAAGTTAAGCACACGTTTAACCATATCGGTCGCTATTAAATCGCAAAAAACTTCAGGTGTTATAACATATTCTAAATTCTTGGATATTCTTGTTTTGGCTTTGTTATAACAGATGGCAAAACTAACAGAAATTTCATTCTTAAAAAAAGTCTTAGTTCGTCCAATACACAAGATACCCATTTGATTCTAGCCAATAACACAGCTTCATCTTCCTTTAAATGCTAAATTTTGGAATACATCAACCTTGTAGGAATTCTTCAAATGACCCGAAGATTGGACTTGCATAAACTGCGCACCAAATCTTCTGGGAAACGTACTTGTTCATTACTTAATAATATTAAGTAATAATGTTTCCCAGGAGATTTGGTGCGCAGTTTACGCATTTCCAAACTACGGGTCAATCTAAGAAATCTTACAAATTTGGCGTATCCCAAAATTGATCATTTAAAGGCAGATGAAGCAATGTTGCGCGCAAGTATCGGGTGTGTATCTTGTTTATTGGTTGAAAAGTCATTTTGCGAGAATAAGATTTCTGAAATATTTACTAGCTGATATGACGAAAGACGATACAAGGATTTTGAAATAATGAGAAAATTATGTAGAACCTGCGGTTTTGTGGGATTTAATACCGACCGATACTGATAAACACGTGGGTCATTTATTATAATCACGATTTTGATCTTGATATAAACACCTGACACATTATTACTTACATATGTCAGTGTAAACTAAGAATTGGAAATATTTAATACTTTTCCTTTTCTGCACTGTACAATTCTTAGTTTATACTGACATACATAAGAAATTAATGGATCAGTTGCTTATACCAAGATCGCAACCTTTATCGTAATAATTGTTATCAACGCCCGCGCAACCAATGTTTGTTTGATTATATAAACGTGGTTACCTTGTCACAAATACAAATCGATCGGCTAAAAATGGAGACACTAACGATTGGCCGAAATTATGTAATTCATTCTTTTAATAAATGGGATGTTGATTTTGAGGCAGCACTTGAATTGCTATTTGAACAAACGGCCCACTAAGAATCCCCAGTAATGTTTATGGAAATATTGCGGATAAATGCAAGAGCGTTGTTATAATAGACATCTCCGAATACCAGCAAAAAATGAATAACGTGTTAAATGAAATACAAAATTCACGCGTCCAGACGATAAATCAGATGAAATACATCAAGTGGAGCGCAAAGTAATAAACACAATTGCGATCTTGACAGACACCGTTTTAATGAATGAGGCGTTCGCACAGAAACTCAAGTCAGTTGTATCATCTATACCAACAATGTACTGATTACCAAAAACCCAAAAAAATTGTCATATGAAACCAATAATATTAAAGGCCAGTTTGCCATTTTATGCAATGGTCAAATGGTTAGATCCTATACCGCAACCATTGCGCAAAATACTAGGCAAATATATGCTTGTCGATTCTTTTGATTTTGTTAACAGAATTCAAGATATAAATGTTAAAAACAAGATTATGGTGTCTTTTGATGTGTCATCTTATTATTAAAATATTTTATTTAACGGAACTATTCACGTTATATTGCAAGCGGTAGAAGAAAGCATATTACAATCGCTGGTGCTAATACCACTATCTACACAAGCTTTTCTTATTATGTACGAAAGACACAGATTTCGTTGTAATGTAAGCATTTATGAACAGACTGACGGTGTGGTAATGGAGAGTCCGTATCTTCAGTATTGGCTGGGACTATCTAGGGCATCTCGAGAACACATAGTTAGGGTGTAATGTAAGTAAATTAGCTTAAAATCTACGGTACGTGGACGATATTTTCATTGTCCATAAGAATAGGTCGCAATCAAGAACTTTTCTCTTCGCAGCAAGAGAAAGAATATTGTCTGCCTTTCTTAGATTTATTTCGAAATAAAGATACTAATGATAAATTAGATGGAATAGTTTACCATAAAGCAAACTTGTCTGCACAGTATTTATATTACAGCCGTTGTTTGCCGTTTCAATGAAAATTATCAACAGTTCGTGTCTCGTTTTTAAAAATTGACAAATTGTTTAGTTCACTTTCAAATGACAACGTATGTAATAAAGCAATGCACAAATTATATATAATGTCTATCCAGGAAAATAAATTGAATAAACTATTAAAATTGGAAGTCGGCAGTAATAGACGTATTTCGAATCAGAAAAGAAAGCATTCTAGGTGAAAATTCCACTTAATGTGGATTCAGTATTCCGAATAGTCACAAATTAAAGTTCAAATGACTTTAGCATGCACATTTAATGCGATTAAACCACGAGTGTTTTTCCAGGTAACACACGTGCTGTTATCGGCAGTGAAAGATGAAAAGCTGTTAATGTCGAAATCAAATATTAATTACCAATATGAATGCGCAAGTTGTCTATTAACTTATGTAGGTCGATCGACCAGACGTTAAATTGCCCGAACGAGAGAACATTCCAACCTCAACGCGTGTTTTAAATCAAATTGTTTGTACACATCTCCAATTAAAACTTTACACGTATGTTTGCAAGACGTTTCATTTAAGATAATTACTATATACAATCTAAATTTGATTTCCATATATATTCAATGCGGTTTGATCCTCGATAGTCAGTTTGCCGTCGTACTCTGATGATGATCATGGAAGGTCAAAACGCGTCAGTGCGTTGCAGCTGGCGGTAGTTTTGTTATGTTGTTCGACGACTGGTTAAATACAATGGGATTGGTGTTTACTTCAAGCTCGCAAACTTGATTTAAAGAATTGTTACCACCACCCGCGCAATCAATTATTGCTAAATATAAGAAGAGATTTGGTCATTTACGAAGATTTATGGCTCAACAAATTACAGCCGGATTTATGAAGGCATAAGAAGCATTATAAGGCAGTGAGCTTGAACTGGAGGTGGTGGACGAATTTTGGACCATAAAATAAATCAATTCACCTGAGCATTCTAAATAATTGGCTTGATGTTGCCCAAGTTGCCGTTCAACTTACGTGGGCCTATCGATCAGACAGTTATTTATTGAATGAAATGACATAGTAATTTGAACGCCTGTTTGAAATCAACTGGCGAATACACGTTTGCATAGGCGCAATATTTGGTTTATACCTCACACGTATGTTTTCATCGCATATAATTTAGGATAATTACAAATAGCAGAACTAAGTTAGTCACATGCAAATCCTTATGGATAAACGGACTGCAGCCGCATTTAGGCAAGCAATGCAGGAAGCAGCATTCGAGCCGCAGAAATGAATAGGAAAGAATAAATATTTATATTTTGTTTTACTAAATGTATCCGCTTTATGCGAGCAATCTCCAATTAATATCTATGTAAAATTAAAGCATTTGTTTTGAGCGAAATGACTTCTGATGGATTGGAAGACTTAGTAATAATATTGTCTGCACAAACCCACGCTCGAATTTTGGAGTAATAGATAATTAAATCTATGATGGATGACACGATTATAGTTAATTCTAAGAGAATCGGTATAAACGACTTTACCAATGTCGTTTAAATCTGCAATGACAACCACGCTAAAGCTGCAGCACACGAGCCTATCGCAGGGTTTTCATCCGAATCGACGAGTTTTTTTCCAACATTCATGAGAATTTTAATAAATCCTTGCATCCTTCGATGTGCAAAGGCCACAGTTGTTGTTCGACAAATTTAAGTGTTTGTTCCTTTGCAAGAATTTTCTTTAGATACGCCTTCTATACGCGTGTTGGGTCAATACCGAGCCAGGCATCAGGAGGTGTTTTCACAATTTTACAGATTCAAAACATTACCAGGTGGTACTATGGCACGCATCAAGAGGTTGATTTCCAATCTAACTGGGTCTTTGCCCGAGTGGCAACCCCATGTGACCATCATTTTTTAAATCAAGTTTGCGTGATTGAATTAAAAACCAATCTCATTTAATTTTGCCAGTCGTCGAGCAACAACCACAAAACTACCGTCAGTCGCATGCACTGACGCGTTTCGACCTTCCATGATCATGATCAGAGTACGACGGCAAACTGACTAGCTAGGAGCAAACCGCATTGCATATATATTGAAAGCAAAATAAGATATACGGCTCTCACCTCTAGTAGTCTTGCATACATTTTACTTGACCGGAAATGTCGGCTGCACAATGTCTATGCAGTCACGAACATTAACTGTTTGCAGCTTTCGCCACACACATTTTCAGTCAAATACAATGCACGCGAGATTATTGGAGGTGAGAGCCACTTATCTAATTTTGCTTTTCATTTAAATGAAATGCGGTTTGATCCTCGCTAGTCAGATTTGCGTCGTAATCTGATGATGATCACAGAAGGTCGAATCGCGTCTGTGCGTGCAACTGGCGATGGTTTTGTGATGTTGTTCGACGACTGGCTAAATACAATGGAATTGGTGTTTAATTGCAGTTCGCAATTTTGATTTAAGGATTTGTTACCACCACCCGCGTAATCAATTTTTGTTTAATTGTGGCCATCATGTTTATGCTACTAGATCCTAATAGATTTGGCGCTAAATCGAGAGCACTGGGAGGCCTGGAGAAACGAACTCAGTCTCTTCAAAGTTTGGCCATAATGACCAAAAAATTGGCAGCTTCGACACCACGCATGGTTCCCATTAGAATATCCGACAGGAGCGACAAACCATATTGTAATTCTTCGCATAATTATCAGCAATTCCGGAGCAAACGGTGACAAATAGTAGCTTGAATGCGAGGTCAACATATAAAGACACCAGCTGTGACGAATACAGTGCCTAAGGGACAGCAAAATCTGTGTAGTTCTTTTAGAGAACGGACAGTTCAATGGGGAAATATGGTCAATCATAGTCGGGTACATGCTCATTAGGTAAAACATTTGGATGCTCAGATTTGTAGGCCGAGGTCAGATAGTGCTATAAAATATCTTCAGGGTCAGAAGGTTTTCGAAAAAAAGAAGTATGGAAAACGTTGTCACATGTAAGGATTTTTATTATAATTACATTTTTAGAACTTCACCACGGGCAACCAGTAATTATACCATTGGTTAATGTGGCTGACGTGTGTGTATTAAGAATAAATTGGCCTTTAAGAAACGAAAAAACCTGCACTAACAAATTTGTATCAGGCATCGGGTGCGTCGATGGTCTATTCGGGCGAATGAGACACTGAATTATTAATGAATGATGACATCCAATGTTTGTGTTTAGCTGTAGCGAATACTCAAATGTCCCTATTAGGACTTCATTTCTTTAAAAAATGTTAAAAAACGATCTTTTGTCAAAATAAACGTATATTCCTTTTGAGGCCGTGAAGCACGATTTCCATAAAGTGGATATGAAGTCCTACGATGCAAGAAGGGACGGGAAAGTAAAAAAGTGTTTCTAAGCCAATACAACACTATATTTCAACTTCCTGATTGCAACGAATGTCCCGAGTCAACGATTGAAGGCTATGAAATATAGCTAGAAATAGAAGAAGGATACAAACGACAAAATTATGTGGTGCTCCTCCAAAAAATCACGCATAAGCGACTCGGGAACAACACGAGATATAAGAGGCCGGCGTTCTTGAATCGTCGTCATCTGTTTTACGAGCTTCTGTGGTTCAAAGGTAACCATGATTTAATTCAATGCCAACACATGCAATAAATTTCTGCATACTACCTTAGAAGGGCCACTGCCGTTGGCTCGTAACGAGGTAGCGCGTGTTTTCTAAGGTTTAATATTTTACCCGAGAGTTTTAGTTTGTACCACTGCAGATAATCAACGGCAGACAGGGATATAAAGTGCAATTAAACAATAATTGATTGCGCGGGTTGTAGAAACAATTCTTTAAATCAAGTTTGCAAGCTTAAGGTACACACCAATCCCATTGTATTGAACCAGTCTTCGAACAACATAACAAAACTGCCACCAGTCGCACGCACTGATGCGTTTCAACCTTCCATGATCATCATCAGAGTACGACGTCAAACTGCCTAGCGAGGATCAAACCGCATTGTATATATATGAACAGCAAAATTAGATATGCGGCTCTCACCTTTAGTAGTCTTGCATACATTTTACATGACTGTATTTAAAGAATTGTTACCACCACATGCGCAATTAATTTTCGTTTAATTGTATTGCCTATGCATACGTGTGTGGCGAAAGCTACAAACAGTTTATGTTCGTGACTGCATATAAATTGTGCAGCCGACATTTCCAGTCAAGTTCAATGTATGCGAGATTACTAGAGGTGATCGCCGCAAATCTAATTTTGCCTCCCATGTATATGCAATGCGGTTCGATCCTCGCTAGTCAGTTTGCAGTCGTACTCTGATGATGATCATGGATGGTCAAAACGCGTCAGTGCGTGCGACTGGCAGTGGTTTTGTTATGTTGTTCGAAGACTGGTTAAATACAATGGAATTGGTGTTTACTTCAAGCTCACAAACTTGATTTAAAGAAAATAGGCCTATACAGTGCTTAAAATGGAGCTTGTTATGTTGATTTGCTGCACCGTAGGTTATTGTTACCTACCTGCGTGCACTGTTCGAGTCAAGATAATTTAATTAGTGCTGCAGGGGGCTTGAGATAAAACATTCCCGCGCAGACACTTACCACCCACAGAATAACGCGACGGCTGAGCGACCACACCGGTCGATGAAACAGGTATGATGATGTTGGTGCCAAGATACTCCGGGATCCAGGAGATACAAATTACATCTGGTCAAGTGGGTCATGTGATTTACATTATAAACAGCTAAAGGTTTCGACAACCATGGACATCGGATGGCATATTAGGCTGCCAGATGAATTCGTAATCCAAGGATCCCATGAAAGCTGCAACATATTGGATGTTCATGAGTGCCTAAAAGAGGTAAATGAATATGTGGATGTTACACAGCGGCAAGCTTATGCCAGATGACTTGCATTCGCCTCAGAGTTGGCGACTATGTTATGGTAGCAAAGGTGCGTCCATGACTCTATAGGCTGCCAATAACTGTCCGTATCGTGTAGAAAGGTTGAACGCAGGGCACAATACATGCCCGATGGACCACGAGCTGTCGCACTTGATCGTTTAAGTAGGGTGTGAAGCTCGACTCCTGAGGGTGGGAATATGTAATATAAGACATCTTTGAGGCCGAGAACGCTCCAGTTTTTCTATCTAAAGCGGACGCGAATACAAAAAAAGTCCTTGCAGAATTGCATGAATTAGGAGGAAGCGATCAGCAAAACGGTGGAAGCATTATTCGGGCCGCAGAATTGAATATGAACAATAATTATTTGTATTTTGTTTTACTAAATGGACGTTCTTTATACAAGCAAACGCATATAAAAAATTAATATAAAATACAGTATAGTAAGAATATTATAAGCAAAAATGCACACTAACTGCGGTATAAGGAATAATTAAGTCAAAACTGGACAACATAATTTTCGTTAATTATGAGGGAATCCCAATAATATATTATGATAAATTAATCTGTGCTGAAGAGGAATGTTGAAAAAAACGTTATTCCTTAGAATAAATTTTAAGGAAAATAAAGTCCTTAAATGGAAAAAAATTTTTTTTCATGCGGAAATTTGGATTATTAGTATTCACATTTGTGGCAGGCAAATAACGACTATTATGGTGATATATATATATGTATATATATATATATATATAACTATATATATATATATATATCTTTCATATATATATATATATGTATTTAATATCTCATTGATGTCTTCAATATATTTCTAATTAGAAAGAAAAACATTAATAACAAAGTAGATAAAGGCCATTTATTTCGAGATTCCTAAACATCGCTCTACAATCTTTCATTTATTTACTTTCGGGGGTTTAAATTGATTATGTTGGTTGCAAGAAATCTGACTCGCTTTTACTTCTATTCCTTGTTTTGGCTGATTGGTAAGTGTGTATGCGTTTGTGTTTCTGTATGTGCCTGTTTGCATGTAAAGGTCATTCTCGTTGTATTGCAAAGAGATGTCTGAGATCTGGTGATTATTGTATTGTTGATTTGAGAATTAACCATTTGTGCGCATTGTTCGCTGTTACCTGTACGAGTGCTATTTTTCCAGATCTCGGACATCCCTCATTCCTTTGAATTGACGTTATTTTCATAACAGGGCTCAAATTTGAACAAAATTTTATTAAACACAAATTCATGCAACGTATTTCCTACGCAAATAAACTCACGGCTTCCTTGCCATTTTTAATTTTGTAATAATCTTCGACCCACTGTGCAAACTTTGTTTTATTTTTTTGATTGTAGGCTTTACGTTTTGCCTAAAGTTCAGCATATATAACCACGTTTACTTAATTTAAATTAGACGCTTTACCAAGAGAATAATTAATTCGAAATAAAAGTTAAACAGCATTAATTTATTAAATATTATGTCAGTAACAGAATAGTTTCATAAAGTAGAAATTATAATTTATCTCTAATGGCGTTTTCTCCTTTATATTGTTCCTAATATTAACCTATAAATACATACAGCTTTTCAGACGACGTGGGTGCCCGCAATATCAATTCTTTTCCCAAAGTTAGAATACTGACTATTAATTTTAATAAATTAATTAGTACGTTTTACATAAGGTTATACTGTACATTGTATTCACAAGATTCTGCAGAAAAAAACAATTAATATGTGAATATATGACGTTAAAGTGATTGATATTAAGCTTTCACCTTTAAACAAACAATTAACAAAGTGCTACAGGTCAAAAAATGTTTAGTTAATCTTTTAGATGACAGTCGAGTGTTTTATGGTCAGCATGGTGAATTATTTGCCTTTGTATAGGGCTTGCAATAGTGTAAAACCGTTCGGACTCGACCTTATGACCCATAGAACAACTAATGTTTAGAAAAATTAAATGTGTATAAAATTAAAAAATTCCTTACTTTAATAAATTACTAATAATAAGAAATACCAGTTTATCTAAAAATATAGTTCAATAATAGTTGAAATGATTATGACCATAACAATGATCAATTTAATATCAGTAATATCGGAGGGTCATGCTTATATATATATATATATATATATATATATATATATATATATATATATATATATATATCGCTAGTGTAATGTAAATATCTGATAAGAACAGATATGAGGTTTGTCAAATAGAATGATTTTTTGTTCGTCTATTACATTCATCATTAGTTGGCGAAATTATCTTGTATGTGACTTTAAAGTTGGAGGTTTGATTCACACTCGCATTTAATTACCTGTGCGCGTGTACGCACTTATTTCACGCAATTTACCGATTCATGCTTTGTTATAGTAAGCCTTTTTTAACGTGATTTATATAGTATTTCCTGCATAAAATACAGTCTAATCATCTCCAGTTTTTCATCACATACCGTGGGATTAATTCTAAACTAGGTTTTATATACATGATTGATATATAAATATATAATAAACATGTTGTTTATTAAATAGTCCGGTTTCTATCTTATTAAGCAATCTTCGTGCAATTAACATACTTTCTACGACCTAGATTTTTACCTTTTGTATTTAGTTCAATGCGCAACTCATGCTCTACTCCACGACATGAGCAGTACATGCAGTTTTAATAAGATTTTTTGACAATGTAATTCCGAATAACGTCTCCCTGTGGCGCGGTTTTGGTCTTATAACTTTCGTTCGTAGAATGTTGTGCTAAAAGCTTTAGTGTCTAGAATCCACACATGCACTGCTGGAAAAATAAAAATTATTCTGTTGTTTCCAAGATTTACAGTCAACCTTTACATAATGCAGAGAAGTAGATGACTTTAATGGGTTCTAAACCAAATTCCTCTGTTAAACATCAAAACAAAGGCAATTATGTCTACTACTGCTGTATGTAAAATAACGAGAAATTCCATTTGCTCTATGATTTCCACTAGCAACCGTACGCCACTTGTTGATAAATATCTAAAACAACCTATGAATTTTTTTAAAATTAATAATTATTTACCAATTTATTTTGTATATTTTTCACACAAACAAACACTAAATAATTTTGAGTATGTTCATGGTTGAAATCGTAGTTTTTTTCAAGAATATTTAACAATTGAAATTACAATCATTCAAAAAAATCCATACCCAGTTTACATTTTATTAAGGGAATATGATCACGCCAGTTTATCAGTTTGACCTTTGTTTCTTCGCAGCATTATTGCAGACACTTGTGGTTAATTGAGTTTTGATTTCAGAGTATGATTCTTTGCGCGTAAGAGTCGCTTTAATATATATATATATATATATATATATATATATATATATATATATATATATATATATAATTGTGTCATTGTACCATAGAATGCACACCATATTTATGAAATAAAGGTAGATTAAAATAATAAATATGATGTAAACTTCACTCAAAATCATTGAGTTTACTAATGGCTTTTCTTCTCTTTTCCTGATTTTTAGAAACAAATACGCTTGATTATTTTACTAAATTCATTCCAACCGAAGAGGAAATAATTGCATTGGTTTACTTTGAATTTTGCAAACGCCCTAAAATGTAAAAAAACCTTTTACTTTTTCGTGACGTACATTTCTGGTACTCTTGTTTTATTGTGAAATTCGTTTTCATGCATATTTACTATTATATAATTTTAAAAATAAATGTTTTTGAAGTTCACTAAACGAATTTTCATTGTGATCTACATTTAAAATAACTCTAACCTAGATTTTTATCAGTGTTGAGTAAACGAATGTCAAATTACAACGTTACAGATGTAATTATCCGATCATTTTGTATACTTGATTGTGTGTGGTTTTTCTGTATATTTTCATTTTCACAATTGTAGTCTTTGATTGTGATTCAAATATTCTTTCTTATGAATTAAACAAATATGCCAAGCAGAGTCTTAAGGAACGTTTAACATTTAATTCAGCACTCCGGCCTCTCATTCCATAATTTCGGTTTATAATAGTAACAACGTCCAGTTTTTGTCCACAACTTATATAATATTTTTGAAAAAATCTTATCATTTTGCTCAGTGTGAAAAAAGCGAAATGTTTAGGCTAAACACACAAAATTGAACGCATATTTTGTTCGTAATCTAATGTAATCAAACGGATGTTAAATTATTGCGCATTGAATAGATTGTACCTCCTTGACATGTACATGTTTTATATTAATCAAAATCAGCATATATTTTATTAAATAAATAAATAAATATAATTTTAATTAAAGAAACTCATTCCAACAACTATTTTTTAGCCACACAAGAAACAATTATGTAAGCAGCAACATCCACCTCTTTAACAAATTAAAAATATCGGTGGCAATATTATCAAGTTTATAAATAAAATAAAGTGCTTAATAAATAAAAACATAAGCTTTAATTCTGTAGACAATCAGGCAAATTCGTAAATAAAGTAATGCGTTTTAACTGGAAAATCTGCTTTACACATTTCACTTCGAACAGCTTAAACTTATTGGAATAAAAGCCGAATAATTTGTTATGACATCTCATCAAGTATCACAGATTATCCATATGAAAGACACCTTTTTATGCTTTCGTGCTAAAGCTCAATGTAGGCAATTATAATAAACCTAGCATATAGCATATCTGTTACGGCAGAAAACCATTTAAAATTATATAAATTAAATTTGCCACCTTGAAGCAAACACCAATACCATTTTATTTAACCAGTCGTCGAACTAAATAGCAAAACTATCATCAGTCACATGTACTTTGCTATGCATATATATGCGCTGCGGTTTGATCCTAGCTGTTCGGTTTGCCGTCGTACCCTGATGAAATAAAAATTTATATAATTAAACGAACATTGGTTGTACGGGCATTAATAAAATATATTTAAATAAAAGTTGCGATCTTGATATAAACACATGTTCCATTATGTACATATATTTATCGATATTAACTAAGCCTAATGTCCGTATCTTTAGACGTAATGTTCTCATTAACCACCCAAATTTTCAATACGAAACCAAAACCACGTTACCTGGGGACGTGGCAATGAATTGAACAATTATATATTTAAATGAACATTGGTTGCACGGGCGGTGATAACAATTTATTAGCCTGCATGTAAAGGAAAGTCTAACCAAAAAGCATTATACAGAATATAACTGGTGGTTGTGAGTAGTATGCGGCAGGTTGGCTCAGTGGTTAGAGCAGCATACCATGAAGCCATCTTGCCTAGTTGCGAGCTCTATCTGCGGAAAATTCTGGGTAGTACTTGATGAGTTCTCAATAAGAACGAAACCGGGTTATTGGATGAATTACCTTCACTACACTCTGCAATGTTTAGTTTATACTGCCAAATAATTGTACGTAATAGGATAGGTGATTATATCAAGATGCCACCCTTGATTTAAATAATTTTTATCACCGCCCACAAAACGAATGTTTATTTAATTTTATAATTGTTCAATTCAATACCACGTTCACAGGTAGCGTAGTGTTTGTTCTGCAATGTAAATTTTTATTGGTTATTTGGAACATTAGGTCTAACCGTATGCCATATAATTTCCACATAAAGCAAAGGCTGGCCAAAAAGCATTAGTTAGTTTCTTACTGGAACCTGTGTGTAATATGCAACGGTGCGGCTCAGAGTCTAGGGCAACAAATTCCGAAGCAGACGTTCCCTATTTTCGAACCATATCCTCGGCAAATTCTCGACATTATTTACAGAATAGGTAAATATTTACCATGAACGTAGTAACCGATGCGGATCAAACACATAATTAAAATTTTCTGATTTACCATTTTATCAGAATAGGTTAGTATTTTTAATTTTTATGAAAGTTAAAATATCCTTAAAACCAGTGATTTGATAACTTAAAAATTGTTTATTCATGTAATGTATAGCGAGCTGGCATTAATAATGCATTGCCTAAGATGCTATACGAAGTAAACTTCATTTTGTTTGAAAACACGTAGGCAAATGAGATAGTACAGGCCAATTGTTCAAAGTACCTTGGCAAAATACGTAATGGTAATGAGATTTAGTGCTGGATTCATACTTATTCGAAGCCAGTAATCCTAAAATATATTTTTCGTGAAATACGCCTGGCAACATTTTACATAATTTTTTACATATGCTACGCAACAAAGAATATACAAAAATTATATTTTTTAACTGAATAGTGTCATAATTAGCAGGAAATATGATAACCCATTCAGTTCAAAGCTAGAGAATATGGATTTGATGACGCCGAATTTGATCATAATTAATATTTAATCCTAATTCTAGTGAAAGTAAACTAATGTTCTGATAGCCTCAACAGGTATTTTACATGCCACATACAATGACGAGGCTTCAAATATGCATTGCCTAATACGTTACATGAAATAAACTTCATCACTGCTTAAATGCATATGCGCATGTGGCATTGCGCAGCCAAACTGTCCGAAATATCTTGACAAAAATATGTAATAGGAATAAGGCTTATTGTCAGATCCCACTTATCAAACGCCAGTATGCCTGAAATTAGTTTGTACATGAGATTAATACTGTCATTTTGCCGACCCTGACAAATCTTTGTGGTACTAGTTTATATAATTTGTTACTAGGTGCCCAATGTCGAATACACATTTATTTATCTGTTAGGTCTACGCAACCAAGAATTTACAGCGGACATTCTGTGTTAAATCCACTCGCTCGTATAGTATGTAACGTGTGTTCTATTATTCTTCGTCCTAATTAGTATACACGACAATAATTAACCACCTTATGTTTCGATAAAAATACTTTTTTAATGAAACTTAACGACACATGCTTTTATATTAGTATATATTTGTATTCGAAAAATTTAGCAATATATAGTTTAGTCATATTTTGGCATACTTAGGCAAACATTTTCTCACAAAGTCTGTCAAAATGTATTGTAAGGAGGATATTTAAATTGTAAAAGGCAAATACAATACCCACTAGCATGGAACCCGGAAAATATGCCATAATTTGATCGTTTCTTTTACATAACAAATTATTCGAACTAAAAGTTAAGTGTAGCGAACAATGGGATAAATTAACACTTTGTTTTTAAATACTCGAAACGCAAGAATATCAGAAAATTAAAATCGGAATTGATTGTGTAATATGTTTGCGTCCAATTTAATATATTCAACGGATTTCAAGTTTCTGTTTCATGCAACTTTTAATAAATTACAAAAAATGCTTATTTGTAAATGTTTGACATAATATGAGAAGCAGGTTATTTGTTCTAAGCACGTTATAATAAATAGACTATTTTAGCCATGAAGGTTTTTAGAAAATTTCAAAAAGAACAATTAAAAATTTTTGTAATTAATTATTTCGTGGAAATTTTAACAAATTTCATCTATAGTTAGAAGTGACAAATTGGAACATAATTATTTATGTAAATCACTTTAAGCACAAATCTCATTATTGATGAGGTCCATTGCAACGATCTACAATCAATTTTGCGAATAAGTTAGATTTACATGTTTGAGATATTTCAGGAAAGCAGGCATTTTAATTTTGTAATAAAATTTAATGTATATTAGTGTCAAGTCTACAATCGTCCATTTAATTGCTTATTTGAAGAAAACTGTTCTATCTAATTTATCCACTTTCCTTGGAATAAAGTTTTAATTAAACTTCTCATGGAAATATCTTCACGATAAAAAACTTTTCAGCAATTCTTTTTACGTAATTTGCAGATTTGAGATAAATTATGAGGACGTTTAATTTAATCCTTCACACAACTTCTATTACTTGCGACATACAGTCACAATGAAATAATTCCACTCTCTGTTGACATCGGTAGAAAACGATAGCAAAATGATTAACAAGGATTAAAATTTAATGCATGTATATTTTAATGACAATCTGAGCGAACAATAACTCTTTCGCAGCTTTCGTCATATATATATATATATATATATATATATATATATATATATATATATATATATATATGGGTAATAAAAATTTTTTAAATTTGATTTTGCGTGTGGTGAGCTCCAAGTAAATGCCAATTCCATTTTATTTAACCAGTCGTCGAAAAACATAGCAAAACTACCGTCAGTTACACGTACTGACACGTTTCAACGTACCATAATCATCATCAGAGTACGACGGGAAACTGATTGGCGAGGATCAAACCGAAATTCATATATATGAAAATCAAAATTAGATATGCGGCTCTCACCTCTAGTAGTCTCCTATACATTGTATTGGATTCCAAATTGACATTAATGAATTTTTCATTTGTAGAACATGTATATGATGTAGTTCATTCCGGTAAACTTGTTACATTTAACGATATATGATGTCAGTTCTGGTATCAATTCTAATTATTTTCCAATTTCAAAGAAATTCTTAATCGGACAGATAAATTTGGCTTTAATGTTTTAAATTAAATTAAAGCACACTTGACATGTTTGATTTAAACCCTTGAAGCTAATTTAAGCTAAATGTGGTCTAAACTCATTTAAATATTTCTATATGGAATATTCGCTTAAGTTAACGTTATTGAATTGTCAGTAACTTTATTAGCCTTAGGCAAATAAAGCTGTATTTGCTGAATATAATGTTTTTTACTTTATAAGAACCGTGATATCCCGATTGGCGTGTATTATATATATATATATATATATATATATATATACATTAATACATATATATTAAAATTTATTTAGATGTGCGCACACTATAGAGACTGGCAAAGGCAAATATGTCTACAAATATATTATTTTGTATTATGCTTTCTACCAATTTGAAAACAAAACCAATAATAATCACATCATATTGCTGGACTGAAACAGTAAATTATAGCCTTCTTTTTGAATTTATTTAAATTTACAAAACTGAAATTATTTTCCGCCTTAAATGGTTTAATGTTTTGAGAAATGATTTTCATTTTTAGTAATACTAGACTTAGTCAAGAAGACCGTACTTAACAATATGATGTCGAAAAATCTTTTGCACATCCAAATAATTCGTAAAATTTAGAACACTGCTGAAGTTTGGTTAAAGCTCAAATTTGAAACAAATAATAGGAAGATTTCATTTCATTCATTTTGTCTCCAATGCCGCTTTTTATGCTTCATCTATCGTGTAAGCCCTAACTTCTTCAAAACGCTCGCATCTGTGACACTTTTGATCAAGGCAGGTAATTTGTGCCATTTCTCCAAACAGATGATCTTGCATAATATATATTTGCACGATATATTTTCTAGTTTTAAAGTATAAATATTTTACACTTTTACATGAGATGATTGTTGTCGTCAAACCTTTCTTCTATTTTTATAATCAAATTTAAATTTACTTAATCTTCTGAGGTCGGATGAAAGTTGATTCTAATTGGTATTTAAAATTTATTTCATTTTGTATAAAATAATTTGGTGTATTAGAATATTTTATTTGGAGGATATGCTTGTATAAATGACAAAACAAACTGGACAACACAACCAACTTACATTATTTTAACGGAACCAAGCGAAGTGATAATCCGGCTTCAGACGTGTACCAGACTTCGTCTCCGCAAGCTCTACGGCGGAGAGGATATTGCCTACCGAAAATGCCTTATTTGAAAAATAGTTCTGAAAACGAGACTTTTCAACAGATATTTTATGCAAAGAAATGAGCAGACTTTTTACCGAGCACAATCTTAGGTTCTTTACGAGGCTGCACCTTAAGTCATGTATAATCTGCAGTAAAGATCAAAATAGATTTGATCTCGATGTTTCTCCACGTGGCATGTTTCATCTTAAGATGAGCCTACAATGAAAGTTAACTCCAATTTGAATAAAATGATAGCCATGAGAACTCTACCACCCAAGATAGACGAGGATCATCTGACAGAAGCGTCATTTTTAAAGTTAAGAAATATTGTCGCTCATTGTCATGACAAACAGAGCGAGTCCGCATTGCGCAAGTTTTCAACATGACTTTGGTTGTTGAATGCTATTAAAGAAGCATTCAATAGAAATTAAAATAGCGGCATTATTTAGTTCCAGACACCATTCCCAATTTTTAAAAAATTCTTTGAATACCGTTCGAGCTTCGTGGTCATTTCTAAATGTAATCCGTTATCTTCAACGCGCTTATCAGTCGACATGGATTACGATGCTTTTGTTGTATACTTTCTTAAAAAATATTATTAGCTTCCAAAGTTTGTAAAATTCTACCATGCCATATGACATACCATCATAGTTATATTAGACAAGGTAAAAAATTTTCAAGTGTGCTTTCGAAGGATAATTAACCTATTTCGACAATGAACAATTTTAAACAGTGTATCAAGGAAATTTTATTATTGATTACTTTGGAATCGTATCAGATCCAGTTTTCTTACCTTTTTAAAAAGGCGTGACGTTATCTGCATGGGGAATTTACTATACATAAAGTTCTGAGTGTTCATAAACTGAATTAATATTTCGCTTAATATAGTGTATTGCTTCCTTTTCATTTTATTAATCTTGTTAAACAAGGTGGTTGGACGTTATAATAATCTAAATTTGAATTATGCTCAAAAATATCAAAGTGATCGCTCATAAAAAAATTAACTTTTTCATTCAGTTTTGCGCACTACATTTGATGTAACGACATATTAAAGTTCATTTTATTTAGCGTAATAAAATGATAATTCTGGTAGAAGGACCACATTCAGATAGATTTTTCAATTTATTCCAATGTTATAACTCAGAATACCGTTTAGCAGTTCAATTTTGCGTGTTTATAAATTAATTGGGCTCAAAATTTGCAACATTAATAATTTCTAGTAATATTTTAAGCTATGCTCATTCTTATCAGCATGTGTTGATATACCTGGCCGTTGTTGACCTAAATTACATTTTTTCGTGTAAATCCCTGCATTGGGTTGTGACCGTCACACCCCTTCTCAGTTCCATTCATAAGCTGTTGCCTTTACGATGTGAATGTTAAACTTCTAATTGAATATTACGCTCATTTAGCTTTTCAGTATAAATAAATTTGATTAAACTTATGCATAATATTTTGACGAACAGGACAAGAGAGACGCAGTTGCTGAGACAAAGATAGGCACGCGTATGTGGAAACACAGATATTTATCAATTTATGTTCAATTCATTTTAGAAAAATTTGTTTCATGTAACAGCGGATAAAGGATGTTGCGCATAGCAACTTTTATTAAGCGTAACATTTTTTGTTTCTTTTTTAAAATGCACCTGCTTTTGTGTGTAATATTATAAACGATGTGTTAAGTTATTTGAAAGGTTTTGCCATTTGCTACACATTTATCTAAATAAAGGTTGAGAGTTGATATGAACATCAATCCTATATATATATATATATATATATATATATATATATATATATTTGAATTTTATTAATAACTAAGCATTGCATTATATAGCAAAAGCATTTCATTCAAGTGATCGGTGAGGTCATTATTGGAAACTTGAAGGATATTGAAAATATATACATATTAGGATTGGTGTATATATCCAGTTCGAGAACTTTATTTAAAAAACTGATATCATCACTTGTGTAAATATTGAATATGTTTTGCCGCCCTTGTGTCGTATTAAAAAGCTCGTGAATTCGCTTATTTGTAATCGGCTAAGCTAAGCCATATAGCGTGCTGAAAATCTACGGCACTTGTATAATTAAACGATGTTTTATTAACACTGTTGTTTTGATCAATCAATTACCCAGTTGATTTATTTTTTACAAACTAGTCTGGATCTAATTAAATAAAAAAGTGATTGGAAACGCCTAAAAAAATTGAGTGCCCAAAAATCTGCTCGCATCTAGCCTACCTTTGTTTTAAAATTTAATGACCATCTTTAAGAGATCTCATTCAATTACTTCGAATGCAGTTACAGTAATTTCATTGTATAACAGTGGCTTGCATGTTCTCGAGGCAAAAATTGAAATTTTTTCCAAGTGGGAAAATAAATTTGACACAAATCATTAACTTTTAGTCATCTTTTATTCTTTTAATTGAAAACACGTGTTTCTTCTGTCTTTTATTTCATAAAACTGTATGCATGTTCCACTTTTTAAAGAGAACAATCATGTTTCTTTTTTCGGTTTATTAATTTTTTATTTTACTGATCTACATTATTTAAAAACTGGATTTACACAGATATTTAAAAACTAAATTCATGCTTATACTTTATTAAAATCTAACAGTACTATTGTTTTTAGCATAAAACTATCACATATCTGCTAATGAGATCTAACAGCTAGACTGATGACTAATACTCGGTATACAATTTGTTGACCAGGAAACACTTGAGGCAGCGAAAGCACCAATGGTTCTATTTAGGTCCGCTGTGAGTTACAGACATTTGGCGAAAAGAAACTGAAGAATGACGTATCAGTGGGATCACGTTAATTCTGGAGGCAGCGGCGGAGACTTAAGCATTGCAATTAATAAAAATAGTTATTACATTTTTTATTAACGGAACATTCATTTTAGGAGCGTATTCCCATATTTACGATTACGTAAGAAAGATAATGTATCCAGTAAAAGTATGGCTTTTGCATGTTCCCAAGCGGGACTCATTCTTATGTTAATTGGAAGGACGAATGCCATGGTCGAAATATTTCGAAATATCAGGTCTCGCCTGGATGATAAATTTACCGTTGACATCGGGATTATCCGCATAACGGCCACAACCTTCATGGGCGAAAACAACACACGTATAAGTAGAATTAATGACCGACGCAAATTGTATACAAACTCGAAAATATTTTGCTCATAACCATACCGCTAATCAAATATGCCACGAGTTGTACAAAAGGCATGCATTTATACGCTTTATCAATGAAGTTTGCCTAAATAGTGCCTCATTTGTACAATTGTGGATGCGAGTTTCGCAAAATATTCTATTAAATCAGCCTAGAACTTTCATTATAAAACAACTTTATGTAAAAAGAGGAGGAGATATGTAGCATTGCAGCTATACTGATTGACTGTTTGGCTAAATCAGTAGATAATTTTTAATAAGCCTAGCTCACTGAAAGGCAGGCTCGTTGATATTTTTTTACAAATTTTATCGACTTAATATGCACGCCCATTAAATATTTGCTCTGCGTATTTAGCTTTTTCTAATGCACATTTTGTGTACTTATTAATTGAACTAACAGAGAAAACCATTCTATTTTATTTTATCTGAGCTACTGAATTACGTTTGACCACCCAAGACATAAGCGGTAAAAAGTTAACTATAATTTACTCCTTTAATTTTGCACTTTACGTCTATAGTGTGTGGACTTTTGTTCAAGTGATTCCATTAGTAGGTCATCTAGTTTGGTGTAGAGAGAAAAAGAGGGTCACTTAGACAATATTTGTAATTTTCCTGTGTGAACTTTTCTTAAATTCGAATATTTTAAACTTTTCCATTGCACCGATTTTTGACATATTTCTGAAGAACTTTCCAGTGAGACTGTTTAGGCCGACATATTTAAAAATTTTTCCGTATCTTAATTCTAACACTAAAGCCGCTACCGGCACTTTTCTTCTACAATGGGACTGGGGCAATCCTTATAGCCAGATTTGGAAGATAGAAGGAGGCTTACATTATAGCTGATAAACTGTAAACACTGGTCGCTAGTGCAACTCTCGGTGGTTCAACGGGCATTAACAAACGCAAGGTAATAAAGAAAGGGATGAATATATATATATATATATATATATATATATATATATATATATATATATATATATATATATATATATATATATATATATATATATATATATATAAACCTCTCAGCATAGTGTAACTTGTACACATAATGTAAATAATATATGGAAGTAGAAAATCACATTCGGAATTATGCAAATGTGCAGAGGCCTCCACAAATTCTGAAGATGAGTTTTCAATTCAAATGCAAATTTCTTTTGCCAAATCAACCCAGAATCTACGATTTTGCTGCCGTTTGCTGCAAATTTAGCAATTATTTTATTTTTGTTTTAAAGGTGCACAATAAAATCCACCTTATAATAAGCGTTATTTTGTAGAAAATATGCTAATTTCTTAAGAAGGATTCTACATTTCTGCTTATTATATGTTAACTAAGAGCTTTAAGAATCGGTTGATCCTACTTACACAGCGAGTTTATGCAGCCATATCTTACATATAAATAAGCAATTTTCGTAAGTTTTTAAAAGATATAAGTCTGTCAATATTATTTGTTCCTATAACTCAGTAGAAATGTTTGAGTATTTTATTTTTGACAAAAAAAGAAGTCTTTAATTAATAGTTAATATTAAAAATATAGACATAAATCGTATATATTTTGCAATTTTTATACTATTATATGAATTAGCTGTATTTATTATTTGTGGAACATAACACTTTATATGTAATGCTGTGCCACAATTGTGCATATATTTCTTAATAATATATTTCTTGTTTTTGTGAATTACATTTAGATATTATGCATGTATAAGAATTTAAATTTGGTCTATACAAATGAGAGAATACAAGCAATTCATAAGTATGTAAATCAAGGAATTCTTTAAACAGATATATAGCGTAGGATTTTCTGATTTTCTGCTTCTGTGCTTCAAGAGAATTTTGTATTAATAAAAAATCTAAGAATTGTTGACACCATAAGTTGCTCTTTCAATACGATTATTTCCATATCATTTAACAATAATTGATTGCGCGGGTGGTGGTAACAATGCTTTAAATCAAGTTTGCGAGCTTGAAGTAAACACCAACCCCATTTGTAGACTGGTAAAATACAATGGGGTTGGTGTTTACTTCACTTGTCCATTATTGTCTTCGAACGCCTCGCATTAAATTTAATATTATAAATAATGCCATGTTGCCCGTACAACCTAATTGGAAACACTTTTACAAACCACACACGATGTCCGCTTACGTGTGGCTTGTTTGATTTGCTTAAAAGTTTTCACTCATTAGGCTAAAACGCAAATTTATTCGGTGTATTGCAGTTCGTTCTCGTTAAATTTCTTAAATGTACTTTATGTGCTCACTTTTAGTCCCATATATAAATTAGTGAATACAATTTATAATTATCTCCAACGTAACGTTTCCTGTGAGCAAATTAATATCATGAAAAATGTTATAACTTTAGACTGAAAAGTATGTTATATTCGAGGTATCAAACATTTTAGTTTGCAATTTCAATTTGTATTCGTTAAAGTGTTTCTTTTATTTTACACGTCCGTGTTTCAATTGTATATTATTTATAACCAGCTATTTTTTTATATTAAAAGAGGAAAATATTAACTTTTTGTAGGCACGTGCTTTGAATTTAAAATTTCGCAATAAAATAACAAATATTGCTTAAAGGAAGGAAACAATTGCGAGATGAAGCCAGTTTGCAAGATAAGTTCCTCTTAAACCTGTGATGATGAATTAATTGAAGAAGATAGTCGCCAAACGCCACTGAAATATTTTGAAGAAACGAAACATCTGAAATTAAACTCGAATGCACATCAGTTAATACACGAATTAAGACAATATTTCCCATACTTATGCATAGATAGGACTGAGCAAGAAATCTACAGAAGTTTAAATGCTACAGAACGCCATTCACACGTCGAAAGATCAATAAAAAGATTTCATTTTTATGCCAATATTATAAGGCCTAAGAACGCTAGCATTTGTTAATATGCCATACTGTCAACAATTTCTGTTCACAATCTCTTAACAATGCCGCGTATTCTCCATACGTCAAATTTAAAACGTAAAAACATTGCGTAAAACTTATTTGGGAGCAATAAGTAGAAGGCGTCGACCACTGAAGACAACACGAGATTTTTCCATCGGGCAAACAGAACGAATTGAAAACCGTTCTGTTGGCGTCTAAAGATTTTCACACTACAGTCCATTTTTATTTATTCACGTACCTGCAAAACTAATTTAATTTACCACCAACGTAGCTGGTTTGCGCTCCGATATGCGGGAATAAATTCCTCCACAACATCTAGCTGCATTTGATAGTCTAAAGAATTGATTCAAATTCTCTATTTAGATCTAGATTTTGGATGAGTTTTGTTCTGCTGTAAATAATAAACCTATGTATATGCGCTTGCAATAAAAAGGTCAATTGGCAATGAAGCGCATAAGAGATAGATTTCGTTCTGCTTTGGTCTGTGAATATGTTGCACCTGACATAGTTTTGATAGCAGCCACCACCAAACATACTCTACCTGCTGTAAAGGAGAAAATTGAAGTAAAATCTTCATCTAGCATAATCTGTGAATCGTATTCTTCTGATGAAAAATCATATTTAAGCATATGTTACAGAAGATTACGCTTCTAGGAGCACGTGCCAACTTGATTTTTCAAAATAGGAATTATGCAAAAATTGCGACGATTCAACAAAGCGTTTTTCTAATTAAATTAGAGATTGGTGTGTTGGTATGGTTCCTATGTATGCAGCAATTTTCACAAATCGACGCTGTCTAGAACTGTGTAAGCTAAAACAATTTGTTCGGGCAATGCCATTACCTTGTAGCTTGAAAAGCCACATTTAAACTGAGCTCAGTTACATTTCTTCGTATTGAACTTTGGAATATGATTTATATATTTTTTGTGTAAATCATTTAATGCGGTCTCTTTGTATATTTAAATAAGTCCATAAGGTGGATTGAAAGCGCTTATTTGTCTTTTTAAATGTATTTCCTATATACATATTTTGTTAAAAGTATTTTGTTTATAGGAAGAATAACTATTAAACAGACATCATTGTAATATTTGCCGACATTTTGAACGAAAGATAAATCTAATTTATCGAAAATTTCGCAAATTAGAAATAAGTAAGTGAAATTAATCAAAATTTGGTCACAAGCTGACCAGAGGGCCCCATATGGCGATGTTGCAACAGAACTGCCTATAAGAATATTAATTTTGGCTAAACTAATATCTGCCGTACATATTTCGTATAAGATTTAGAAATAAATAAATTAACTTTTCAATATCATTTCACTAGCCAATTGTTTAATTCAAAGTACGAAAACATATTGATTCACAAATAACATCAGAAATATTGAAGATTTTTCAATATAGTAAGCAAAATACATCATAATGTACAGAAATACAAAATGATTCAATCTGATAACGATCGGCCGATCAATATTAAATTATCATTAAGCATTGAAATTTATGTTGCACGTAAAGGAATTTAGACGAAATCGACATTGTTTTCATATTCTAAAAAATATCAATTGCCTATGAATGCTGGAATGCACCGCTTGGCGGAAATATAAAAGGAGGTTTGAGCGAGCTGCTGTTTATCAGAAAACCAACTGTATCAATTACTCTTAGCTCAAAGCAAAAAATGCAAATCACCTGCAAAAAACCTAAATTTCAGAGAGGTTGTTACGATTTCCTTCCATTAGTAATTAAATCTTATTCAAATTCACAAATTGCATTCCAATCCAATGGACATTAAAGCATATAACATCCTCCAGCATCTTAATCGGTTTTCTTGCGAGTTCAGCGACCACAAATTTAAAAAATTGTTTTTACCCGATGTATTTATACAGCTTACTACGCGGACATGAACTGAACGTTACCTCAATTAAAATTATTATTAATTGCGCGAGTGGTGATAAAATTTCTTCCAGTCAAATTTGCGAGCTTCAGAGAAAAACAGCGCCCATTGTATTTGGCCAGTCGCACAAAGCACATTATTAATTTCTCGAAGCGATTTTAATAAACTGTTTTTAAACTGAATACAGCAAATTAATTTAGAAACGTTAGCATGGCAGTTCTTCATGCAGCTAAACTTTATTGGAAATCTAGATTGTCAAATGCTCGATTGAATTAAATTTAAAGTAAAAGAAAAAGAGGGAATCAATTAAGCTGCACACAACAAATGGACATTGTATGTTAATCTACACTTCATAGGAGACACATCAACTGTAAAATTTAATAAGCAAGGTTTAAAAATCAGTGTCTATTCAGGTGACTGCTACAATGGTGCCGCTTATTTTTACCACACAACTTTTACTAAACAAAGTTGCAAATTAGTGGTAATTTTAAGCGAGCAGTTATATATACACTCAGAAACTGTTTAGACAGTGATTTTAGTAGGACTTGGCGATTTTTCAAAAATTCGATCCAAAAATATTTTAGAGAATAGCACAAATGGAAAATGAGTTATATAGTTCAACAAATGCTAATAAAATTGGATTTTTCATTTTTAAAGTCAAAAGCGAAAAACAAATGAGCACAACGGAAGCAGTCAGTTGCCACTTCATAAATCTGCATATATATATATATATATATATATATATATATATATATATATATATATATATATATATATATATATATATATATATATGTGTGTGTGTGTGTGTCGATATATGTGTGTGAGTATATTATTGTGAATTAAGGCCTAGGAAAGTGTATACTTGATCCCGGATTATTCTTTTTGGTGAAAAAATGAATCCAATTTAAATAAAATTCACTCTCTAAATTTGATTTATTAAAAGAATAATATTTTATGTATGCCATTTGGTAAAGAATGCTGGCTTTTTTGGAAATGTACTGTATACACTTGCTTGCATTTTGCATTAGTGCTTCGGTATAGATCATAAATTTAAATCAGCATTAATATGTTTATTGAAACTATGACTAGTTTACAGTTTATTTATTACAAACTATTTATATATCAGAAGATTGAAACACAATATCCGATTGTAAAATTTGTTTTTGTCTAAACGTTTTTTTATGCATTAAATATGTCCATATATTTCTTCACACTAACAGGAATTTAAACATTACTATTGTACTTTCGTACATATCTTATATTTGTTCATAAATCTATTTTTTATTTATATTTTGTTGCACATAGTAATTGATATTTTATTTAAATAGATAGAATATATCTTTTGTATGTATTTTATCACCCTGACAATATACAATATAACAATTATTTCACAAAATATGTGGCAATATTTAAACGACTTATGTATAGCTCAGCTACTAATATTCAAAGAAGATTTATAAAATATCTGAAACGCCAAATCTTATTTATCAAAATTGAGTGATATAAGAATTTGAAGAAGTGAAGCGTGAAATTGGCTAATGAAAAATTATTAGATATTTTCTTAGCGTCTTATCAATTTTAAGCGAAATCACTTGGAATATAAAAGTCAATCTTAATTTTAAATTCATGGCTATACAAATGTTTTGTAAATGACAGTCAATGTGCCCTAATCTGTTTTTATTTTTATTTATACTTAAAATTTCTATCTCCATTATATATTTTAAACAAGATAAGCAGAAGCAAAAACCCGACAAGTTTGCACAAAAACGCGTACATAATTTAACAAATTACTTTCTGCTATAAATAATATTCAGTTGCAAATTTTAGTCCAGATCGAGTATATCACAATCAACGCCATTTGTAATAAGCTAATCGTTTTATTTTTCGCTAATAAGTAATTTAGGTAATTCTTCCTTAAGCTGTGATAACACTTTTATGAACTTTAGATAAGGTAAAATCTGATTGTAAAACCTAGCGAAATTATACTTAGTATCACTTACAGACATATCAACTAAAGAAATCACTCACATAATTAAACAATAACTGATTGCGCGAGCTGTGATAACAATTATTTAAATCAGGTCTTCGAGCTTGATTTAAACACAAATCCCATTAAGTATATAGTTGACAGTTAAACTACGCATCATATAGTGTGTAAAAGGCAATTCATCCTGTAGACCGGTTACTTCCTTATTGGAAACTCATCAAGTATTGACCAGAATTTGTCGTGGAGAGGGCTCGAATCTTGGTACGTCTGCTTCGGAGACTGGGTCTTTAACCACTGTGCCACCCTGTCGCACATCACACACACATTACATATACATAATTTCTCATGTTTTTATTAGCGTTTCGTTCAGGTGGAGCTTATACGGTATATCCTTATTATTAATGCTCCTACTAGCCACACCAAATATGTCGTAATAGAACAGACAATACTCTAACTGAGTAAGTGTTAAGCAATTGATCATTTACAGATTTAAATTTACATTTATTGAGCGTGTGGTAATAGCAAATATTTTAATCAGAGTTGTGAGCTTGATCTAACCACCAATCCCATTATATATATATATATATATATATATATATATATATATACATTTTTCAGTTTAAACTAAGCTTTGGCTAGTTTAGAATATACAAACTATTCAGTAGACTGGTTTACTTCATTGTCCAGTGCTCTGCTAACTGAGCCACCTACCTCACGCAATTCACAGTGTGAAATCATGTACTAAATATCGTCATCCGTATATATATATATATATATATATATATATATATATATATATATATATATATATATATATATATATATATATATATATATATATATATATACTGATTTCTCGAAAGCACATTTTTAGAAATCAGATCCTAATATTTCTGTTTGAATCACCGAATGCATTACCATTAGTGTTAGTAACGTATTTTGCATGAATCATATGCATGGATGGTTTGCAGTTAATTACGTATTAGCTTCATAAAAGGCGAAAGCCTGTGCCTGTGATTCGTATTGAACTTCTTAATTGCATGTTCGTTTGCAGTAATGAATGTCATCTTGCACTTCTTATAATGGAAAAAATTGGACAATCGAACATCAGCTGTTTATATTTTCGTTCATGACGTTTATTCTAATATGCAATACTGCTAATCAGCTCTGTCTAGTTTTGTCTCAAGTCACAATTCAAGCTACAGAACGGTGAAATCTTGCTCACTGATTTACCGAAATAAATAGCATAAATAATCCAATCCTAGAAAGCTTTTCTTTGTTACCCAAAGAAATCCCGGGCATAAATAAAATTTGTTTGTATCGCAGATTAATCAAAATTTGCGTGTAAAAAAGTTTCGTTTAAATTTAACTTTGTATACTTATTGAGTAATATTTTAAGAGCGGAAGTTATATAATAACTGTACGAATTGATATAAATTGAAATTTACATTTTAGCGGAGCTATTACATCGTGATATTTTTCGGTTAAATAACTTCAAATATCCTAACAAAAATTAATATTAGTAATTTAATTGAATATTATTTCCTTCAAATAAAAATTTGAATAACATCTTTTACGCAAAATAAACATATTTTCATGTTATATGAAAATAAAATAAATCTTAGTAAGCAATATTTGATTCATTATAATTGATTCATGATCTATCCGAAGTACATAAAACAACACTTATCTTCCAAACCAAAGATTACTGATATTATTTTCTTTATAAATATATATAAATACATACATATATATATATATATATATATATATATATATATATATATCTTCAGTATAGATAAAACATTGAATGAGATAGCAAAGGCAATTTATAATGTTCAAGTTAGAGACCGTTGAGGCATCATCAAAATTTGGCGCGACTAAGGCTCGAAACGGAGCACATTAACCTTGGTGGCTTGAACACACCCAACGTGTCAATCTTGTTGTATACTAAACTTATATATTTTGAATTATATACGGAATTATAATTTTCCGGTTTACCTTATTATCACGTGGAATGTATTTTGTATATCTTTTGAGTTAAATGATTAGCTAGCCATTTCCGGCCCGTAGACTGTAAACCAGGCACTATGTTACACATTTCTGTGAAAATTTTAAAATTTATACACTCAAATATGTTTATATAATAATATATTACATATATATATGTATATATATTTATGTATATATATATATATATATATATATATATATATATATATATATATATATATATATATATATATAACCTTTTTATATACATTGCCTTTGAATAGAACTCAGTGTATTTTTTAGGAAGAAAAAGTACATTTTAGAAGAATTTGAACAAGAACTTGCTTATTTCGAAACTAAACCACTGTAAATTACATTATTTCTTCATATATATATATATATATATATATATATATATATATATATATATAAACGGCTCCCCACCACACCCACCTCTTCAACCGGTTTATTGAGGGTTCATTTTAAGTGAGTGCGTTTGTGTCTGCGTTATTATAGGGGTCATTCGTATTTCATTACGAAAGGACTTTTAATATCTGATTATTTTTGTATTCACGAAATGATATAAGCATGTGACTTATTAAGTACATGCATTTGCAGTATAAATTTGATTATAGTATTGTTTATACTAACAAATATATGTCCTTAATGGGACAGATGTTTATATCACGTTCACAACCTTGATTTTAGTAACTTTAATCACTGCCGGCGCAATCAATTTTCGTATAATTGTATGAAATTTGGATAAGTCAGATTCTCGTTTCGTTTGCTACTGCGCGATCGAAGGCTTCTCCATTCGTATTTTGTCATTTGATTGCATTGTTCATAAATTTATTCTGTACCCCTGGAATTATATCAGGGTTTACAGATTGCAGAGTTGATCGTTTAGATTGTTGTTCAATTTGTGGCACTGCTGATGATGACAACGACGCCGCTTGAGTATATGATTTTCCTTCAGTTTTTTTCCAATCTGTTGAAATAAAAAGATCAATGAGTGCACAGGCCGTGATAGCTTTATCTAAAGGACAATCCCGTTATATTTATATTTCCAGTACAATGGGATTTTTGTCTATATCAAGGTTAAAACTGCTTTATTGTTGGTATATATATATATATATATATATATATATATATAATTAATATTATGAAAAATTGAAAGTAAGCCAGCCATAATCAAATTTGTTATTAAGTATATTTCCTTTTTTTAAATAGTTTGCATATTCAGTAAACAGTGTTATTGCTGGAGCATTTTTATAATTAATTCTCAAAGCATTTAAACAGAAAATTCATAAATTGAAGACAACAAAAGTGGATATAACTGACTTATAAAGATGATCTGTCTGTTTTTAACACTCGATTTCCTGTATAGTAATATACTACTGAGCGTGTTGTAATGTAGTGAGTTGGATAATTTATTTTACGGTAAATAATTTTAATCTACAGTGGTTAAGTTTGTCGGTATTGAATAATGAGTGTTGGTTGCGCAATTATTTCATCATAAGTCAATTTTCCATGTTTGACTGCTTTGAGAAATTTCCACAAACTAGATATTTACTCCGACTGCACACCGCCGTGTACCAAAAACCTAATAAAGGGGACATCAGAAGTGTATTTGTAAATCACCTCCTGCGTTTTTATTTATTTTTAGGTGCGTTAGGATGCCTTTTTCCCGTAGCCATCATCAGCCTCATTATGACGCAAAGCACAAAAACAAATTAAGTGACTGAAATTGTGGCGTTTTCGTCTAATCTGATCTATTTATATTTGGTCTTATCCAAACGGCATGGATGTTGTTTTAATAACTTCGTCTGGGAAATTTTCAGAAAAAAATATAAATAGATCAGTTTAAGCGAGGCAAACGCAAATTCATTTCTTTTTTCCTCCTACTGTACTGTAAATTAAAATGAGGCTGATGACGATTTGGTAAAATGTAATTGAAATTTGCCTACTAATATGTAAAACCCTGATCACCTGAATAAGAATATGGCATATTACACCATGCTTAACGATGTTCTGTTTTGTCGGCTGTTTGCAGATTGTAGAGAAAAAAATATGTGAAGATCATTCTTATGGTGGTTGATTGGAAAATTAACTAAAAATGAGGCGTTTGTAGGAAATTTAGTACGTATAAGTTCACGAAAAACTGGATTTACTCTTCTTACTTCATAACTGTTTTGTATTTAATTATTTACGCGAGCCTGTTGAGGGTCTTCAGAAATGTGGGAAATGATTCATCGGAGCCTGTATAAATCTGTTTTCATCCAATGCTTCGTATACCGAAATAAATATTCCCATGTCAAAATTTATATAGAAATTTTCACACGCTATTACTTTAAAGATATACTTGTGATCACGTTTTGAGATTTAAAAAAAAGCCTGAAGTATATATCAATTACTTACTGCACGAGGCCTAAAGGCAAATGTAGCAGAAGACTTATTGCGTCAGCCAGGGCCAAAGCACGCATGTATGTATTGGCTGCTCCGGAAAACTTCCTCTGTGAGAATACTGCGATATTAAGGATATTGAGAAAGAATCCAACAAAACACACAAGTGTGTGCAAGTAAAAGTAGATAACAAACTCCAGAAAGCTCGGTGAACACGGCTCATCTGTATCTGCACTGGCATTGCGTTTTTTTGTAGATTGCACCAGTTCACGGCCAATCAAAGACACATTTCCGGCAAAAAGTGACTTCGTCGTGTTTTCTGCGTTTAAAGACGAGTTTGAGATTGGTAGTGCGGATGATGGTGATAATAGCATCGTTGAGGCTGTAGAAACCAAAGTAGCTAATTCGTCTAAGGACGCGGTTGACGGCAGAGCAAGTACCTTTTCTCTTGATTTGTTTTTCAATAAATTTGAAACAGGTAAGGAGTTCAGATTTTTAACAACATTTTGTTTCAAAGAAGTGGTTTCCTTATTAGTCTCCTCTTCATTAACTTTGATTTTACTTCCGTTTCTTATTGGCAATGAGTTGTTTAAATATGATTTTCTATTAGACAATAAATCACTTGGCGCACGATAATGATCTTCTTTTTTATATGCTTCTGAAGTCGATGTATATAATGCGATGTCTCGTCGTGTCAAATTTTGACTTTTAACAGAATTCGTTGTTAAATTAGCCAAAACGGTAAAATTTCCATTTAATAGGAAAAACACACGAGAAAAACACACCAAATAAACTAAAAAAGTAAAACTGCCCCAATTGCCCATATACATTTTTTAATCGAGATTTTTGTCGTTTGGAAGACAGATTAATAACATTTAAGACCGAATAACAGGACAGAACTAATTAAACATCTTTCCATTGATTAAATTCATACATGAATATATCCAAAGATTAAAATAAGTGTTGAATGTTACGAAACAATATAGCTGCCATTGACTTTTTAATGCGTTGATTTTTGTTTGTTTTCCTATTGGCCAATGAAATGGAAAGCGATTTACAGACTCCGTTTTAAATAAGCCAATAAGATCGGAAAGCCTTCTGCTCATAATGAAATATTTAGAAGTTGCAAAGAATATATGCAGTTTAATTCGTATAAGTATATCTTAAAATCTAAATGATTATGAGAAATTATAAATGTTCGGATCTTCTGTTAATGATCTTTTTTACATGCTCGTTTTAACTAAAATCAAAGCTAGAAAATATACCTTATGAAAGTCACTTCTGATTAATCATTTGTACGATAGAAATGGGTAAAAGCTTAATGGTAAAGGTTGCTTAACATACGATTTCATTGCTCAAATGTTTACTTTTAATTATTTGAATTTGGTAGAATCATTGAATTTTCCAACACAAACTATGTAAGGCAATGCAAAGTACATGAAATTAAATATTAAATAATTTGCGGGAGAAACGCACAACATTTAAAGAAGTAAAATTTATCCGTCGTTTGAATTGAAAAGGAGCAGCTATTGCATAATCGCCTACAATAATGAATTTCGACTGTGATCTTTTTTTAAATTACTATATTTATTTAACTTTAGAATGAAACCTACATTGACTTTTATATTTGTGGCGCGTGTAACTGAGTTACGTAATTTAGGCGGAAAGATTTTTTTCTTACAGTCGATTAATACAATAATGGTTTATTTTTTATTCACAATGCAACAATTTGTAATAAACAGATTTGTAGATTTATATAATTATCTAATTATTCATTGCGAGGTTGGTGATATATTAAACAATTCTTGGTTTATACTACCAAAGAATATATAATGAAATTGTATTTTAAATTAAGATTGAAACTTTGAGTTAAATAAATTATGTCAGCACCTGCTTAATCATTTTTCTTAAATTTTTATATTCTCAGACTTACACTTCTTCCTCATGTAGCGTGGTTTTAGTTCTATAAGGGTAGAATGAAGGCGGATTGAAATTTGTATTTGAAAAGAAGACACAAAGCACCAAGATGGCATAGTGCAAAGAATCACAGACTCGTATTAGAAACGCGCCCAGATTTCAGCCCTTTTCGTGGAAAATTCTTCGTAGTGCTTGAACAGTTTACAATAAGATCGAAACTAATCTACTGAATGAATTCCCTTTGATAACTTATACAATGCTTATTTTATAATGGCAATTTTTTATATTTATTATGATTGGTGTTTATATCGAGAAGGCAACCTTGATTTAAATAATGCTATCAACACCCGCGCAATACATAATTTGTTAAATATATAACAACAGCTATTGTTTCACTTTTTCCAAAATACTTTTAACATATTAAAAGTTAAAAGGACAAAGTCTACTTCGTGCATTAGCATTTAAAAGGATAAATGATCTAACTTGTCTCTGTTGAACGACTCTATTGAAAATATTTGTATTTATTACATTTTAGGGAAGTTCGAACAATAAATTTAAGATGAAAGCGTTCTGGAGACCTACTATTGACATTTCGCTCATTTGATTTTTGTTGTCATTGTTAATGTAAAAGATTCAAAAAAATTGCGAATAAATAATTAATCTGTGCAGATATGCTTCAGAAATCTCATTTTTTCATTTAATTATTGTATATGATTGCACGAATTTGAAACAGTTGAACACAAAGTGCTGAAATCGATTGGACAAATTAGTCAAGCAAAACAATGGGAAGCAATATGGCTCATAATCCATTAATTAATTTGTGCCAAATTTTAATGTTTTGTGTCTGAAAAACTGCGATAATTTATTTATGAACCTCTACGTTTACGACTTAATTCTTTTAACGATTGCCACTTAAGCAATTGTTAAAATAAACCATTAAAAATTTTAGCAAAAACCAAAGAATGCAGATCTCTTCTGTTAACGCGATTCCTTTGACTTAAGCCTTTAATTTTTATTATAAAATGTGATAGTTTTTTTTTATAATTAAGTCGTCATATTTCCTAAAGTACTCTAATTTGTCAATTGATTGTTTGCTCCAATGTTCACAGTTTTATCCAAAACTTAATTGAATCTGAATAACAGAGCTTTTTTGATCTAATATTAATTTTTATTACTTATTTAAATATTTTACATCAGTAGGCTTCGGCACAGTGAAAAGTATTTATGCGAAAAATATTAACAATTATGGGCACCAAAATAAACGTACGCATGCGTTTACTCATACAAATATCCATTAAAAACCTGTATAAATACACAACCGTATTCATAAACGATAATGATTTTTTTCTTATTAATTTGAATATATGATTCCATAGATTCATACATATTTACATAAAAACAAACTCACATACATACATACATACATACATACATACATACATACATACATACATACATACATACATACATACATACATACGTACATACATACATACATACATACATACATACATACATACATACATACATACATACATACATACATACATACTACATACATGCATACATGCATACATACATACATACATACATACATACATACATACATACATATATGCATACATATATACATACATACATACCTACATACATACATACATACATACATACATACATACATACATACATACATAAATACATGCATTCATATAAACACACGTATACAAACATAAATATGCATAAATAAATATATACAGATGTATTTGCTTAAATACATACATACGTACACACACATGCATAAAACATTCAAAAGTAAATACCGTCGAACCTGTATACAAACACACATTCGTACAAAAGTATATGCCTACGTATATACATACATGCATACAGACGTGGATACACACATGCATACATGTGAACATACCTACATCTTTTAATTAATATATATATGTACACATTTACATGCATGCATACAAACAAAATCGGTCATACGTAAAATTTATTGCATACATAGGAGCATACACACATGCATACATAAAGTCATATATGCATACACATGTACACATATGTATGCATAAATAAATGTATTCAAATGTACCTGCGTGCATAGATCCATCCATAAACAAACATACGTAAAAAAATAATGTATTCATAAATAAATACCTGCCTACTTACATAAATTTATACATGCAAAAAAACATACAAAAATACATAAACACAATAATACATACATACATGCATAGACTCCTTCAAATATTCAAACATACGAACAAGCATACATCTACACATAAAAATTTACAAATATGCTTGTGTGCATGTATTAATACGCACATCCGTAGAATAAATATATAAACAAATATATGTAAACATGAATGCACACATAAATTCGTACATACAAATCCACATACCCACATACAGGCATACATACATTCACATATACATACATACACACAAACTTACAAACGTACATATATCAATACATTATTACTTACACACATTTATACGTCCTTTCTCTTTAGCGCATAAATACGTACTTAACTCTTATTAAATATAAAGAATAATATACGTACTTTTCTAATTAAAGGCCGGTTTAAATAATTTCAAGCATAAATACGCATATACATAAATAAAATTTATATGCATAAATTTCGTTATTCATGTCGTAGTCTTTTTTAAATATATATTGTCAATTACTTTCTAGAAGCCAAATTTGCTGGCTTAAGCATATTTTAACTTGTCTCACTACATATTCCTATTAGCTGCCAGCTGTGCTTTCTGTCCATATTTTCTCATTCTGTCCTGACGTCAAATTGACTTAATAATATATATATATATATATATATATATATATATATATATAAGGTTTAGCAGTGCAATTTGCGACTATTAAAATGAGCAGTCTTGCACACATGTTACTTGTATAGAAATGTCAGCTGTATAATTTCGATGCAGTCAAGAATTTCAAATTGATGTTAATTTTTGCCAAAACTGTATTACCTGAATTTTTTAAAAAGTATAATGCTTGCGGCAGAGCGCAATTGACGTATTTCCTACGTTTGTTTAAATAAATGGGAGTGGTGTAAATATGCTTGCGACAAAACGTAATTTACGTATATCCTACGATTGTTCAAATAAATGGGAGTGGTGTAAATATTTTGTCCGAAATCTTTATTTTTAAATATTATATCCTCTTTCTTGCAGCCAGAGATTGCCATATGAATTTACTCTTTTGCTCGTGTAATTCCTTGATTTTCGCTTGACGACGCCAACTATTTGAAATATTCCTGAAATTTTCATAAAGTTAAATGTTTAATTGGAACATTTGATCTTATTGATGCAAGGTTAAAATTAATAAATAATAATGTAATCCATAAGTATGTCTCTTTTATAGACTTGATTCAATAAACGTCTTTACAGCTAACAAAAAATGAAATTTTATTTGTCAAGTATAATAAATAAAATGATTTTCCCATGTATACGTATTGTATATGTTAAAAAAAGTTATCGAAGTACTTATATAACTGCAAGTAACATTTTATCAAATTATCACCTGCTTAATAAACTAGTATAAAAATATTTTCCTTTTAATATATAGTAATAAATTTTTTTCTTTTGAATAGCTAAACAACTGCCACATATTAATTTACAAATACCGTAATTATTTTTGAAATTTTTAATTTTATTTACCTATACACATGATGTGAATAACTGTAATTATGAGTAAAAGCACCATCTAGTTAGCTGGCTTTCATTTTCTTAGAATTGCAAACAATCTTGCCGTTTCAAAAAAACATTTCTCAACATTTCTACCAAAGAAGTAGCAGGTGGATACAGTGAGCAAAATTTAACGTTTCAAGACTCTAGTTAATATGATATCGTGAATGAATTAAATGGCATTATGCAAAGTAGGCGAAGCAGGAGGGACGTAAATGCAGCAAGTCACGACATTTTATGCTATTATGATCTAAAAGAAAGTTTATATAACTCATTTATTTAGGCGAATTACGTACAAATTTGAATGTCAAAATCAAAAGTTAAGAATGGAAATTAGTTTCATACTCGCGATGTAGCATTGGAAAATTTTCGACGGAATAAATTGCGAAAATGTTTAATTAAATGCCATAATTGGTTTAGGTACTGTTTTTGGGGGAGAAATAATGTATATGTGTGTTAGGTGTTGCGCATCTTGTAACAAATTAGTTAAAATATGACCTGAATGATAAAACAGAGACAATATGAACGGAAGGCATAGCCTCTATTTGTGTTGTTTGTAGTACTTCCTAAACCAGCTCTGTAACCCTTATTCCATTTCTGGCATTGATAATCGCGCGCAATCGATTGTAATTTTAAGGTCTGCCGTAATTTAATTCATTTCCATTTCTAGGTGTCCTGATCGCAAATTTTTTTAAATCTGAAGGCTCCAGAACGTGTATTATCCACAAAAAATTTACTCACGATTGACTGATCACCTCCTGAGGTGTCATTCGTCGCCTCATCATCAGGTATTAAATATAATACTTTTAAAAATGACTAAATTATGACAAATGTGAGATCCTCTTTCAAGACAGTTCAATTATTAATCTATTTTGTTCTATCAAAGGTTACGTATGCCAATAATCAGTATAGAATAATAGAAGAATCAACGGAACTAAGTTTAAGTCATACTCATTTGTGTGCAATCGATTATATATAGGTGTGGGATTGTCATAAGACTATTAAAATATTACTGTATAAGGGTGCCGTTGTTAGATAAAAGTAATGAAAGTTAATACTGAGAAAAATTTGTGTGTTGACAAAAGTTATGTCTATGGGATACCAATTATGTTTTTACACCGAGTGGCGATTTGCTATGGGAATAGCAAATTCTGGACAGTACGTTAAGTGCTCCCATTAAGTACTAAATCGGTTTAACGGATGAATTGTTATAACTATATTATCTAAAGCATAGTTTATACTAAAAAAATTGTGCTAATTATGGGACTGATGTATATATTTTACGATGGAAGGCTTGATTACTATAATATAATATAAAAGAAAATACAACTACTTTTCATCCACATGTACATAACTAAACCAGTTCCGCCGGTATCATTATGGATGAACATTAGCCAGTCATTGTCTCACTCACCCATACATATTGCTATATTTAATATGTATCTCGGTATTTTCAATTATCATGTCATGTGGCCTTTGCTGTAAAATTAAATTTAATTATATATATACGTATTCTTTAATTTAAAATATCTTTATTTTTAAGTTAATTTATATGCATATGAAATTATACGTATTTATCAACAAAATTTTAACGCAAATAAATGTACTAGCATACTACCGAAAATCCGAAAAAAAATCTATTAAGTAGAAAACTTTGTTTAAATCATGCAGTTCAGCTTATCTAAGTCCTCCATGATAAAAATACATACATATTTATTTATACCAAAACTATATATATATATATATATATATATATATATATTCTCTATTTATATACGCGTAGAGACCAAATCAAATTTATGCACATATAAGCTTAATAGATAAGCGACATAGCGAAATTACCTGAAAATCGATCAAATACAATTCAAAACGAATAAAGTATATATATATAAATATATATATATATATATATATATATATATATATATATATATATTCATACCCACATCTTTTATAAATATATAAATATCCAGAGATGTATATCAATTTAGACAAATCATATTTAGGAATACGTAAGTAGAATGTAATTATCGATGTGGGTTCCGCTAATAAAAAGATTGCCAAGCGCAGTTCTGCTCTATTCAGAAACCAGGAGACACCCGATATACATAATAATTAAATTGCATTTCACTAATTACACCATAAGTGCAATTTATTACTGTTGAATATAATCGATCAACATTATACACTTTTCATTCAGTGGCGAGTTCAAGATAATTGGGATTGAAAGAAAAAAATGACGACTTAACTCACTGACCATCTAACTGAAATTATAATCTTATTGTCAAGCATTTAGTTGCAAGCTTGAATTTTATAGCTGTTTTAATCGAATAAAGTATCGTTTGTAACTTACTCGCTTTTTGTTGATTGACCAACTTAACGCATAATTCGTCGTACAAAACGTCTTTGTGTAATTAGGTATATGCTTCAAGAAATGACTGATATTTGAGGATCTCTATACATAGCTTTTTTAGAAAAACGTGTTCTTTATTGTCTTCTTGTGCGCGGTTTGAACGCCACCTCACTTTCGCTTCAATAAACCTATTCGAGTCAATTAAAACTTGCATTATCTTTTATAATTGCGCAGAAGCTAATGTGACCACGCTCAACAGGCCGTCTGCCATCTTTGTCCAAGCCGACATTTTCGTACATTAATTAATCTTATTGCCAAACAATAACTGAGATTTGTTGACAGATCAATCAAAATATGCTAGTTTGCATGATAGAATTAAAAATATTAAAAGGACAGTAAATAAGTAAACTATTTCCAAGGGGTTTAAAATGAAGGCTCAATCACAGATTCTGTTATTCATTAAGGTATGTATAAAAGTTATTTCTCTGCTATGTTTCACTGCAAATAAGAAAATCGACATAAATTTTAGGGAAACTAGATCATTTAGGTATTAATTGAACTCATAAATTTTTATACATTCTGTCAACTTAGAATAGATAATTGGCAAAAATTGATAATAACTTATTAAAGAAGAACACTAAAAGGCGTGTGTCAACCGAAGATGCATTTAAACCAGGAAACTCGAGTTGACAAATCTCAATCCATTGACAGCTTGGAAATATAATCAATTTCAGCTTCGTTTAATCTAGATACGTCAATTTTACCAGATTGCATCCAGCTAGGAAACAAAAGGAATCAAATACCATAATTAAAACTTGTAAAGCTATAGAAAACACATCAAGTATGGATAAACGACAAGCAATGAGAACGAATCAACTGGAATGAAATAATAGCTTAACCTCAGACATTAGAACAATCAGCAACGTGTATAGTAAATTAAACTTATGCAGCAAATATTATACTATGTTAATAAGATATATCATATTTAAAGTAGTCTTTTTAGTAAAACTCATATGTTATCTTAAGAAAATGACAGAAATTCCTATATTTGGCTTTAGCAAAAAATTGGTTAACATAACTAATAGACCAGAGAGAAAAATTCCTTACATTATAAAATAAGAAAAATTATCTGAATTTTTATAAACATATATGTGTGCTGGTTGGCATGTTTGCATTTTTGTGTTTATGCAATCCATAACATGTTACACATTTACTCTGATTTTATATTAATTGTGGATTAGAGTCGTCGCCAGTAAGCACGAAACGAATGTGCATGAGATTATACTTTGCGTTCATGCTGTTTGGTTTATCCTTCTGGTTACAACTGAACTAATTTTTACTAGATTCACCATACCTAATACATAATTAGATATAGAGAGTATATATATATATATATATATATATATATATATATATATATATATATATATATATATATATATTCTTATAATTAGGAAAACAGAACACATAAATAACAAAGTGAATAAAGGCCATTTATTTCGTGAATACTAATCATCTCTTATACAATCATTCATATTTATACATTTTGGGTTTTCAATTGATTACGCTAGTCGTAACAAATTGACTCGTTTTTACTTCTGTTTCTTGTTTTGGCTAGTTTGAAAGTTTGTATGCGTTTGTGTTTGTGTGTATGCGTGTTTGCATGTAAAGGTCATTCTCGCAGTATTGCGATGTGATGTCTGATATCTTGTCATTATTGTTTTGATAGCTTGAGAATTAACCATTTGTGCGCATTGTTCACTGTTACATATACAAGTGCTATTATTACAGTTAAATACTGTTTGTTGCGAAGAGCTAATATATATGCAAGTATGTATTAGGTTTTGCGAGCCTAGTAACAAATTAGTTTAGTTGTGACCAGAAGGATAAACCAAAGGCAGCATGAACGGAAAGTATAATCTCATGCACATTCGTTTCGTGCTTACTGGCGACTCATCAGTAGGAGCCGGTATTACGCCCCTTAACCACTATATATTTGGTAGAAGAATGTGGAATAATAGGACGGTACAATCTCCTAGACGAATGTGTAAACTTGTAATAGTGAAGTTAACATCATCTAAAGTCAACGACAATGCGACTTCAATGCTAACTCACACTATATAATATATATACCGAGTCTGTAAAGGATACTAACACTATGGCCATTGTGTAAGTAACTGATACCTTTTTTTGAAATCGATGAGTACCGGATACTAACACTATGGTTTCCGAGTCGGTACATGATACCAACCTGATGAATATAAATTTATGCTAAAGTTAACCCAAATTGAGAATTACAACAATTTCCGAACACCTGTTACTCCAGTTCTATTATTCCCAGTATAGTTGATCGTTTCACCTCGTTGCGCAAAGTTTTCACGTGGTAACAACGCCAGTGTTGATTGCAGTGTTAAGCGTTCAATTTGTTTGGAGGATCTCCTGTCATCGTATGCGCCTCTGCGTTTCCAGTAATTCAGTTTGTTGCCAACCGATTTTTACGTTTGTTGTTTTCAGTCGAGGGCCTGTTTGTTCTTGGTTGATACTAGTAGATTGTTGATGAATTTTGTTATTCTTGGCCACTCGATAAGATACTGCGTTGATGAAACTTTTGAATATTAAGGTCAGGTGCTTGTTGTTTTATGTAAAGTGCTTCGTAGATAAATAATAATTTTTCTGATTTTGCTTTATGTAGAATTGTGAAATTGGTCGAATTGACAGGGTGCTCCGTTGCCAATATATGATCGGAAATAGTTGATTTTCCTGACGGTGGCAAGCCTTTGTAAATCAATTTCTGTGGCAAATGTTGCTGGATTCTGCTTATCAATTGCTTCTTCGTACGTCCGATATATGTTCCCCACCGCACATACATGAGAATTTGTAGACTATGAATGATTTGGAGAGAATTGGCAATTGATCTTTGGCATCCAACCTCATGATTCTCTGCGGTACTAAATGTCATATTAACTTTAACACTGGGAAAGTTGGTTCCAGTTATTCTATTCAGCCACCAGGCAATTATAGAGGCTGGTACGTCGCCTCAAATGGTAAGTTTAGAAAACCTGCTTGCCGGTATCCTCTCTAGGACGAATCTGCCGTGGTTTGATGTTGACATCAATGAAACGCTCTGGGTAGTTGTTCATTAGCAAAATTTTCCTCAGGCAGCTCCAGTTCTTCCTCAATCTTGTGCTCAGAGCAGATCTTCTTGATTCGGTTTGCTAGGTTGTTGACTAGGTTTATTTTTTGAAGTTTTGGCACACTACTATTGTAATGAATGTAGTGTCGGGGCAGCGGATTTTCTATGTATGGCCAGTGTCAAATCTCCGCTTGTTTCTCGAGTGATTTTTGATGTCAAGGAAGGGAAAACTGTCGTCTTTCCTCTACCTCGAGAGGAATTTTATGTCTGGATCGACTCCATTTGCTTGTTTGAGGATTGAAGGGTCTGTTGCTTCTGAGATGAACAACAAGATATCATCTACATACCTTTTGTAGAGTGCGCACTGGTCAATTATACCTTTAGGCTCGTTTTTCCAGGTGATACATGTATACATGTGCCAGGAGGTGCGATGCAACTTCCCATAGCTACACCATTGATCTGACGGTAGTATATTCCTTCGAATGTACTGCACGTTTTAGTACATAATATGAGGTCATTGATGTCATTGGTGTCTATAGGGAAGTCAAAACAACTCATTTTTTGGATGAGGTCACACAAGATCTCCGTTGTCTTATCCAGTGGTATGTTTGTAAATAAGGATGCGACGTCAAGCGAGAACATTTTATTCTGTGGGATGTTCTTCCCCTTCAATTCATTTGCTAGTTCGAAGGAGTCCTTGATAGTGTTAAAGTTTATGATGCTCCGTGTTGGTTCAAGTAGTTTGCAGTGAAATTTGGCTGGTTTATGTTGTGGAGCGTTAACACTGCAATCAACACTGTCGTTGTTACCACGTGAAAACTTTGCGCAACGAGGTGAAACGATCAACTATACTGGAAAAAATAGCACTTGTATATGTAACAGTGAACAATGCGCACAAATGGTTAATTCTCAAGCTATCAAAACAATAATGACAAGATATCAGACATCACTTCGCAATACTGCAAGAATGACCTTTACATGCAAACACGCATACACACAAACACAAACGCATACACACTCACCAACTAGTCAAAACAAGAAACAGCAGTAAAAACGAGTCAGATTTGTTACCACTAGCATAATCAATTGAAAACCCAAAAATGTATAAATATGTATGATTGTATAAGAGATGATTAGTATTCACGAAATAAATGGCCTTTATCCAATTTGTTATTTGTGTTTTCCTAATTATAAGAATACTGTGGTAAATTAAAAGGAATGGACATCATAAAGATTATCAAAGAGCGGGGTCAGCCTTTACCCGCAAGGAACTAAACACTTATATTGCAGCCAACTGTACGTGTGCCAAACTTCTAGAAAGAATTAAGTTTTTTCAAATCGTGTTTAGAATCAGATGTTGTGCCAATACGATTCCTCAATCAATGTAGAAGAAATAACCAAAAACCGACGAATAAACTTATAAGTCGCTTATTGCTCAACGGTATCGAGGACAACCAATCAAACTGCAAGATGCTGAGAGCATCATTCAATTCTGCTGTCAAATCTCAGACTGAACGACGGCGAATACACTGCTTTCACAAAGAAGATAGAAACACTGATGAAAATAACAGCGGACAATGAATCCAAGGACCTCAATGAGAGACCTGACAAATTTCCTACGCAATCAAAATTTCCTACGAATCCAGACGCTTTTATTCACAATTATTCAAAAGGGATCTTATCAAAACACCAGAAAGAATTACTCTCCTTAGGAGCACTTGCGTAGTCAAGAAAAACCTAAGTGAACGTGACATTATTGACATTCAGGCTGGAACGGAAAATTTCTCCAATGACTTAACGAAAGACACCGCCCCACATGCATTTAATGGACAAGGACTGAAAGCTGAGATAGTAAGCGCACTAGAACAATAGGTTCGCAAAACCTAATACATAATTGCATATATATTAGTTCTTCGCAACAAACAGTATTTAACTGTAATACAAGAAGGAATTCAAAGGCAGCCAAATCATCACAAAACAGCACATAGACGAACTCAGAAAACTCCAATCAGACAAATCCATACGATTTGCCACACCCGACAAGGATCAGGAATTGTTATACTTGAAGTCGAAGCTTACAGGAAGGCTATGAACGATATAATAAATGACCAATCTAAATTTAAGCATGACATCAAACAGAAAGATGATTCAACGAACATCGAATCAAGAATTAATGCAATTTTGAAAAAGATGGAAAACATGTTCTAACATCGGTGGCTGACTCCGAGATTAGATCAAAACTCACAGAAGACATCCAAAAAGCAAAACCAATACGGAGCATCATAAACGCTAACACTATCAAGGACTCCTTCTAACTAGCAAATGAATTGAAGGGGAAGAACATCCTACAATATAAAATGGTCTCGCTTGACGTCGCATCCTTATTTACAAACATACCACTGGATAAGACAACGGAGATCTTGTGTGACCTCATATCAAAAATGAGTTGTTTGACATCCCATAGACACCAATGACATCAAAGACCTCATATTAGCATACCAAAAAGCACTTTACATTCGAAGGAATACACTACCGTCAGATCAATGGTGTAGCTATGGGATGTTGCATCGCACCCTCCTGGCAGATGTATACATGTATCACCTGAAAAACGAGCCTAAAGGTATAATTGACCAGTGCACTCTACAAAGGTATGTAGATGATATCGTGTTGTTCATCTCCGAAGCAGCAGACCTTCCGAAATCCTCAAACAAGCAATGAAGTCGATCCAGACATAAAATTCACTGAGGTAGAGAAAGACGACAGTTTTCCCTTCCTGACATCAAAATCACTCGAGAAGCAAACGGAGATTTGACACTGGCCATACATAGAAAATGCACTTTCACCGGACAATACATTCACTACAATAGTAGTGTGCCAAAATCCAACAAAAGAAACCTAGTAAACAACCTAGCAAACAGAATCAGGAAGATAATTTAAAAATAATTGTTTGCGCGGGTGTTATTTAAATCAGTTTGTGAGCTTGAAAACACCAATTTATTGTATTTAACTATCGTCGAACAACATGTAACAAAATTCGCCAGTCAGCTGCAACGCACCGACGAGTTCGACCTTCCTCTTTGAACATCATCGTATACGACGGCAACCATTCATCGAGAATCGAAACGCATGAATATATATGGAAATCAAATTTGATATGCTGTAAATTCAATCTTCTAAAGTAGTCTCGCATACATTGGACTTGACTGGAAAAATGTCCAGATACGCACAATTTCTAGTAGTCACCGAACATTAACTGTTTGTTGTTTTCGCCACATATACATATATAGGAAATACAATTTAACAATAATTGTTTGAGTGGTGGTGTACAATTCTTTAAATCAAGTTTGCGAGCTTAGCCTGCCTATCGTCGTACTCTGATGATGATCAAGGAAGGTCGAAACGCGTCAGTGTTGCGGCTGGCGGTAGTTTTGTTATGTTGTTCGACGACTGGTTAAATACAATGGGATTGTTATTTCCGCTCGCAAACTTGATTTAAAGAATTGTTACCACCAATTCCTTTCGCGCAAACAATTATTGTTAAATTGTATTTCCATATATGTATATGCGGCGAAAGCAACAAACAGTTAATGTTCGTGACCTACAGAAATTGCATCTGAGATTTCCAGTCAAGTCCAATGTATGCGAGACTGCTAGAGGTGAGAGCAGTATATCTAAATTTGATTTCCATATATATTCAATGCGGGTTCGATTCTCGATAGTCAGTTTGCCGTCGTACTCGATGATGATCAAGGAAGGTCGAATCTCGTCAGTGTGTTGCGGCTGGCGTAGTTTTGTTATGTTGTTCGACGACTGGTTAAATACAATGGGATTGGTGTTTACTTCAAGTCGCAAACTTGATTTAAAGAATTATAGCAGACTGCTCCGAACACAAGATTGAGGAAGAACCGGGCTACCTCAGGAAAATTTTGCTAATGAACAACTACCCAGAGCGTTTCATTGATGTCAACATCAGACCACAGCAGATTTGTCCTAGAGAGGATACCGACAAGCAGGTTTTCCTAAACTTACCATTTAGAGGCGACGTACCAGACTCAATAATTGCACGTTGGCTGAATAGAATAACTAAGGACAACTTTCCCAGTGTTAATGTTAATATGACATTTAGTACACGGAGAATCATGAGGTTGGATGTCAAAGATCAATTGCCAATTCTCTCAAAATCATTCATAGTCTACAAATTCTCATGTATTTGCAGTAGCACATATATCGGACGTACGAAGAAGCAATTGATAAGCAGAATCCAGCAACATTTGATTAACAAAGGCTTGGCACCGTCAGGAAAATCAGCTATTTCCGATCATATATTTGCAACGGGGCACCCTGTCAATTCGACCAATTTCACAATTCTACATAAAGTAAAATCAGAAAAATTATTATTTATCTACGAAGCACTTTACATAAAACAACAAGCACCTGACCTTAATATTCAAAAGATTCATCAACATGATATCCTTATCGAGTGGCCAAGAATAAAAAAATTCATCAACAATCTACTAGTATCCAGCCAAGAACAAACTGGCCCTCAACTAGAATCAACAAACGTACAATCGTATTGACAACAAACTGAAGTGGAAATAACAGAGGTGCGATACGATGACAGAAGTCTCCAAACAATGTGAGCGCGTAACATTGCAATCAACACTGGCGTTGTTACCACGTGAAAACTTTGCGCAACGAGGTGAAACGATCAACTATACTGGGAAAAATAGCACTTGTATGTAACAGCAACAATGCGCACAAATGGTTAATTCTCAAGCTATCAAAACAATAATGACAAGATATCAGACATCACTTCGCAATACTGCAAGAATGACCTTTACATGCAAATACGCATACACACAAACACAAACGCATACACATTCACCAACTAGTCAAAACAAGAAACATCAGTAAAAACGAGTCGGATTTGTTACCACTAGCATAATCAATTGAAAACCCAAAATGTATAAATATGTATGATTGTATAAGAAGTGATTAGTATTCACGAAATAAATGGCCTTTATCCACTTTGTTATTTGTGTTTTCCTAATTATTAGAATACTGTGGTAAATTAAAAAGGAATGGGACATCATAAAGATATATATATATATATATATATATATATATATATATATATTATATATATTAGTTATCCGCACCAACAGTATTTTACTGTAATATATTGAATTGAATGATATCATGCTTACCACGAAATGTGATAACTGATAACGATTTACTAGGAGTAACATGTGTTCAGAAATAGCACTAATTCTCTTGAATTGCGTTGAACTATAAAGTATACTTTGATATCTATCATGTTGGTACCCCTGTACCCGATTCGAAAACCATAGCGTTAAAATTACGCTTTTTGTACTATAATGCTGGTAATGGTTATTAACAAAATAGCTATAGTTTTAGTCTCCTTGCTAGACTCGGTATATACTTTTACATATAAAGCAGCTGAAGTCGCATTGAGACGTTATATAATGTTAGTTTATCACTGCATGTTTACATATCTGTCTAGGAGATTGTACTGTCCTATTTTCCTACATTCTTACTCAAATATATAGTGGTTAAAGGGCGTACCGGTTCTTACTAATGAGTCGCCAGTTAGCACGAAACGAATGTGCATGAGATTATACTTTCCGATCATGCTTCCTTTGGTTTATCCTTCTGATCACAACTGAATTATTTTGTTACAAGGTTCGCAACACATAATACATAATATTATATATATTAATTCTCCGCAACAAAGAGTATCTAACTGATTAGAATCGTTGTTTTATGATTTTATGAGTAAAATGTTAATGTCGTCAAAATTAAATGAATTCTTTCCACTTATATATTAAAATATACAAGAATAACAAGACGGGTATGCTGTTAGACTAATTTCGTCAAAATATACACCTTGATCTAATGTTCAATGAGCCAACTTCTTTCTATATTTAGACTTCTATATTTATATTGCATTTCCTCACCTGTTTTTAGAGAATAGCCATTACTATCATACTCAGAGCTCTAAATAGAAGTACAATTTATAAATACTGTATAAAATCATTCTTTCGAGTTTGTTTCTAGGTTACTTCTTTACTTGATACCCCTTTTTGTTGAACTTAGCTCCATTTCAAGTTTGACCAAATTTTTAATTAAAAATTACCTCAGAATCAAATCTCAACGATTTTACTTTATCCTAATCAATTACTCCGTCGATAACATCATATATCTGATTTATTTTTTAAAGTTTTGAATAATACATAATTCATTAGTAATCCATTATTGCAACTGATCAAAACCCATGAAATTCTTTATTTAGTCACTTTATTGAACTTTCTCACAACTGTTGCTCATAAATGGTTAAACATGTCAATGAACAGAAGAAAAAAAATTTTTTGTTGATACGACTTATAATTGGTTTGAAATATTATATTGAAATTGAGAAATACTAGCAATATTATTGTAGAAATTCTTTAAATCTTTAATTTAACAAGTGAACTTTGTAAAAAAATTAAATTCTACTTACATTTACTTTTTTCAAATAATAAATCAAGGAATAATTACTTTCGTATATATTAGCATGTTTTGTAAGTTCTAGTTTCATTAATATTTTATTTTATTGTCTTTAAGCTTTATGCCTGCCGTCCACTTTCATCAATTAAGAAATATTGATTCCGTCGTTCCAGAAAAATACGCCAAACTTAATTTGTTTTCTAGTTGCGTGCGGCATTCTGTTCCATTTTCGCTTAAAAACGCAGAATTCTGCAATACCTTTGCTTATTTACAGTTGGAATAATTTCATAAAACGTAACTATCTAACTGGATTTATGCTTGTCCACTTAAATTAATAATTAAAAGCACCCATCTGACTCTGATTTATTAGTTACGCAGTAAATTTGTTCCCAGAAAGTTTTGTCTATCGGCAAAAAAATTCTGATTACCTAATGGATGATTTCTAGAAAGGAAGCATTCGTATTGCTAAGTTTGTTGCTTTTAAGTAACTATTTAATCAATTATTCAATGGTGCAATACACCTTGTTCATTAACTACTATTTAAATTAATAAATTTAATATACATCTCATCTATTGTAGCACACCTTTTTATTGTTAACTATCACATGTCTATCTAAACAGTCAAAATCTGTTTAGAAATTAAAAAAAACATTAACGTTAATTTTCAATAAATTATAATTACAATTTATACTGATATCTATTAATTAATGAGCATCCTTGCATATTTACAAGCTTTATCATTTTATCCGTCAACATGATTTTTCCGTTTTTCTTGTGTTGCCTACGTTCATCGTAAGCATGCATCAACCTGTACTTCGGTAAATCTAAACGCAGCACTTAAAATACGATAATTATTAACCCGTTCTGGCCCGATACACTGTTTCCTAGGCAAAATGAGATAAATTTGAGCTAGTTAGGAATAACGGTCAGCGTTAAACTTTGGACCTTTTTCAAATTAACTTACCTACACACCCGACGGCAATTAAAACAATGCCTTTATTCTAAACTAAAAGCATTCACTCTTCAAAAAGAACTTATTTGTTACTCACATTTACATCATTAATTAAAAACATACAACAAAGCTTACATATTCAGACAATGACATGGGACCCATTAACAAAATGAAATACATTTGCATTTAACAGCCTTCGATAGCAAATTTAACGGAAGGATAAATATAAGCTTAAAAAACTACTATTTTGTAATTCATGGAGCTAACTGCTAAGTCTGCAATTCTAAGCCATAAATATGGCCACATTACGCTAAGGCGGTATATTTTCCTCTCAGGTTTGTGAAAAGTATGCAAAATTCAGTGAAACATTTTAATTCAAATTATCGGCTCAATAGAAAATGAGATAAAAGTAGTATGCACTTTGTGAGAAACAGCTTTAATACTTAACGTGTTACAACGAATTTCTGACTCTTAACTTGTATATATGCAGCTGTTAATTTTGAGTAACTTTTTAATAATTGCATTATATCTGATTAAGCAAATAATAAAATGAGGCGTAACTCATTAGAATAATAAAATTCACAACAAATAATTTGAAATGGACAGATTATTTAAATACTAGGTTTTGGAGAAAGTGACATAACATTTTCAAAATAATACTTTAACAGAAGACAAATGGCTGCCGGAAATATAGCACAATTTTTATGAAACGAAAATCTTATTCCTTTATTCTCATTATCTGTTATGATCAAAAGAAATGTTTACTGTAATATTGTATTACCTATTATTATTTGCTTTTCATATATATGCAATGCAGTTTGCTCGTCGTTAGTCAATTTTCCGTCGTTCTCCGATGATGAAAATGGAAGGTCGATACGCGTCAGTGCTTACGACTGGTGGTAGTTTTGCTATATTGTTCGAATGCTGATTAAATACAGTGAGATTGGTGTTTATTTTAAGCTCGTGAACTGAATTTTAAAAATTTTACCACCACCCGCGCAATTATTGATTGTTTCAATGTTCTTTCGTCTTTAAGCTAACAATGTTTCTGAATAAAGCTTTCGATCGCAAAAATCAGTAATTCCAAGCGATAATTCGTAATTTTATTAATTGGAAATTGATTGTAAAATGCACATTATTTTAATTTAGATGTAGAACATTCTTCGGAACCAAAAACATGTCCAATTTTTCTGTTGCTCTTCATAGCCAAGGCTATGCTATTTGCAAGTTTTTTTAAAACTCACTTTAAAACTTATTATCAATAAATTTGTATAAGTTGCAACAATTTAAAGTCGAACATAAATTTCAATTAACTAACTAAAAGGAAATATTTTTGTTGAGAACGGAAACAGCAGTCGATGGATTATCAAAATAAATGCCAGAAAATTTCCAATAAGAGTTTTAAGTAAACCGAGATTTTCCAATCTTTTAAGAGCATAATCTAAATAAGTGTAAGGTATATAGCTCAGACATAATATGAAAGCAATTAAGAAGTAAATCTCTCCTTTCGACATTTGCGCAGTTCTGTTAGTCATAAATATTCATCAAAAGGAAAGCGCCAGATTTTATCCAAATTACGCCAAAAATCAAACACAAAAATAAATTCGTTCAATTAAGTTTGCAAAATTGAGATAACCACTAATCCTAATTTATTTAACCAGTCGCAAAAATTAGCAAACCTGACAACATTCCCACATTCTGTCGCGTTTCCAACTTAAATTATCAGCATTAGACAACGAAAGCAGCTTAAATAAAAAAAGATGAAATCGCATACACAATGCGTAAAAGCGTGTTATAAATATGAACGAATGCCTGACTTTTCAAAATATATATATATATATATATATATATATATATATATATATATATATATATATATATATATATATGCGTTTGATCCTCATTAATCAGAATTTATTGATGCTCTGACAATCGTTATGAAAGGTCGAAAGTTGTCAGTACGTGCTATTGAAAGTTATTTTTCAATATATTAACATTCGATGATGTGATTGATTATAGGATGAATCGCAGATGAATTCAAGTATATACATCAAATTATCTACATAAAGCATATGTCATGAATATGCCTTCGAACATGTATTTCAAACATATTGCCTGATAAAAGAAGCCGGAGGACCTTGTTCTTGCTGTCAAAACAAAAGCTTCTGGCAGTATGTCAACGCCCTGTGGATTCCGCAGAATATCTACTTTACTTAAGTTATTGATGCCTAACTAAGGGGATTCGTTTTATACTACACTGAATTGTAATGTTAAAGGTTATAATAATGGTATTATTACTGAATTTCTTAGTTCGATTCGTTGTCAAATATTTTTAAACTTTTAGTTCAATTGAGTAAAAACGATCTATATCAAACCTTTACGGACAGAAGACGTACTTACGCGGTAATAATACTAACTTTTGCTTTTCTCACATCAATTTACACGAAGCGGCTTAATTCGTCAGGCTTCGATTGTTCAGAAGAGAGAACTGTCGTTCAATTACACTATTGATTTAATCATGGGAATTTAAATTATCCGAATTTTGAAAAATAATGAGCCTAACAGTGAAATGAAGTTTATATTACGATAGGACATTAAAATGTTTTGAGAAATCTGACAATCAAAAACGTGTTCAAAATAGTATTTTAAGCAAAGGTATTATCTAACATTAAAGTTGTGTAATATGTGTTACTCACAATAGAAGATTTAAGCAATCGGTAAAAAATATATCGAGGAATATACGAAGAGGTTGTAAAAGATCGTGCAACAAATTCTCTTTAAATGGGTTCAAAAATAGTTAGTTTACAAAGCCACAGATAAGTTAATACAACATTCTTAATATAGTACTGGAGCTTAGTTACAATTTCGATTAGTAAAGTCTATGGTTGCGTTCAGCAATTAGTGCTGTGTTCAAAGTAGACCGTAGCCTATGTTCATCGCTCTTTAATTCTTAATGCCAGTTCTAGCATAATACATAAATTCATTGATGAAATTTAAAAGTAATTAGCAATGGAAGATAATTTAAATTGTAGAACATGGATACTTATACAAAGGAGAAACACCGTTGTTTGAAATGTGCTAAAATTCTGCTTAAGTTGGGAAATTTTATCCTAAATTGTCCTAACAAATTAGACTCATGTTGAAACCTTGCGATTTGCGTTCGCGGGCTGCCGCTTTGCTCTATTATTTTTGCAAAGATCCAATTGATCCCAATTTTCAAGTACGCGTCTAGTTTGTATTATTTGCCGCGTGCGAATTCGTTCCTTTCTTCGGAAGGCATCCTCATCGTTCGTACTAATCATCAGGCCTTTAATCACATATATACACAGCACAATACTCACAATACTCACAAAAGCAGATTTAAGCAAATGTAATAATCATGTTCCGAAATAGTTATATTTATATTTTAATTTATTTCAAACAAAGAATTGGTCTGAGTAACTAAACACTATCTATGCATATTAATGGAGCACATGACAACACTCACTCAACAATTATATATATATATATATATATATATATATATATATATATATATATATATATATACATATATATATATATATATATATATATATATATATATATATATATATATATATATATATAGTTGTACCATTCCAGCAATCGCAAATTCCCGTAATACATAATTTCTTCATGTGTGAAAAAGATAGTGGAAGAACAAGAGAGGAAGAATCAAAAATTTCTGGTTTAACTGTGCTTCTGTGATGTCACAATAATTAAATTTAACATTCAAATCTGAGCAAAACCCCAACAAACTTGATTTTTGACTCAAATGATGTCAGTAGGCTGCAATGAAATTTATCCCGATAGAAAGATATTGAAAGTTAGAGCGACACATAGGTTAAGACCAAATAAGGCGAGAAAGGAAGAGATATGGAGGAAACCTACATTATGGTTTAGAATAACCAAAAATACGCCTGATCCTAAGTTCCTCAACTTATTCGTATATAAATATCTGTCCATATATATATATATATACATATATATATATATATATATATATATATATATTCTTATAATTAGGAAAACACAAATAACAAAGTGGATAAAGGCCATTTATTTCGTGAATACTAATCATCTCTTATACAATCATACATATTTATACATTTTTGATTTCAATTGATTATGCTAGTGGTAACAAATATGACTCGTTTTTACTACTGTTTCTTGTTTTGACTAGTTGGTGAGTGTGTATGCGTTTGTGTTTGTGTGTATGCGTGTTTGCATGTAAAGGTCATTCTCGCAGTATTGCGAAGTGATGTCTGAGATCTTGTCATTATTGTTTTGATAGCTTGAGAATTAACCATTTGTGCGCATTGTTCACTGTTTGTATATACAAGTGCTATTTTTCCCAGTAGAGTTGATCGTTTCACCTCGTTGCGCAAAGTTGTCGTTTTCGCGTGGTAACATCTCCAGTGTTGATTGCAGTGTTAAACGCTCACATTGTTTGGAGACTTCTGCCATCGTATGCGCCTCTGTTATTCCCACTTCAGTTTGTCGCCAATCCGATTATACGTTTATTGTTTCTAGTCGAGGACCTGTTTGTTCTTGGTTGGATACTGGTAGATTGTTGTTGAATTTTGTTATTCTTGGCCAGTCGATAAGAATATCATGTTGATGAAACTTTTGAATATTAAGGTCAGGTGCTTGTTGTTTTATGTAATTATAAGAATTATTTAATTAATTAATTAATTATAAGAATACTGTTAAATTAAAAATGAATGGACATCATATATATATATATATATATATATATATATATATATATATATATATATATATATATATATATCAAGTAGATTGTTGTTGAGTTTTATTCTTAGATCGATAAAACCATCATGGTAATGAAACTTTTTAATAATAAGGTCAGGTACTTGTTGTTTTATGCAAAGGGCTACGTAGATAAATAATAATTTTTCTGATTTTGCTTTATGTAGAATTGTGAAATTGGTCTAATTGACAAGGTGATCCGTTGCCAATATATGATCGGAAATAGCTGAATTTCCTGACGGTGGCAAGCCTTTGTTAATCAATTTCTGTGGCAAATGTTGCTGGATTCTGCTTATCAATTGCTTCTTCGTACGTCCGATATATGTGTTACCGCACATACATGAGAATTTGTAGACTATGAATGATTTGGAGAGAATTGGCAATTGATCTTTGGCATCCAAGCACCTGACCTTAATATTCAAAAGTTTCATCAACATGATATCCTTATCGACTGGCCAAGAATAACAAAATTCAACAAGAATCTACTAGTATCCAGCCAAGAACAAACAGGCCCTCGACTAGAATCAACAAACGTACAATCTGATTCGCAACAAACTGAAGTGGAAATAACAGAGGCGCATACGATGACAGAAGTCTCCAAACAATGTGAGCATTTAACACTGCAATGAACACTGGCGTTGTTACCACGTGAAAACGACAACTTTGCGCAACGAGGTGAAACGATCAACTATACTGGGAAAAATAGCACTTGTATATGTAACAGAGAACAATGTGCACAAATGGGTAATTCTCAAGCTATCAAAACAATAATGAAAAGATCTCAGACATCACTTCGCAATACTGCGAGAATGACCTTTATATGCAAACACGCATACAAAACACAAATACACACTTATATAATTAAACGAACATTGGTTGCGCGGGTGGTGATAACAATTATTATAATCAAGGTTGTGGTCTTGATATAAACACCTGACCCATTAATTACTTACATATGTCAGTATAAACTAAGAATTGTATAGTGTAGAAAAGGCAATTCATCCAGTAGACCGGTTTCGTCCTTATTGGGAACTCATCAAAACAATAATGACCAGATCTCAGACATCACTTTACAATACTGCGAGAATGACCTTTACATACAAACACGCATACACATAAACACAAACGCATACACACTCACCAACTAGTCAAAACAAAACAGCAGTAAAACAAGTCGAATTTTTTACCACTAGCATAATCAATTGAAAAAACAAAATGTATAAGCATATGATTATAAGACATGATTAGATTTCACAGAAATAAATAGCCTTTATCCACTTTGTTATTTGTATTTTCTAATTATAAATACTGTTTAGTAAAGAATAGACATCATAAGAAAAATATATATATATATTTATATATATATATTTGTATATATATATATATATATATATATATATATATATATATATATATAAAACAAGCAGCAGTGTGTTTCAAATATCTCTAATCATAATAAATTCGGTCTATCAAAAACCATATTTATATTTTATTATCCTATTTAACGTATTCGGTAATATAAATACACATACCCACATTGTATATAAACATATATATATATATATATATATATATATATTTCTCGAAATATATGTGTATATATCTCTAATTTTAATATTTAAAGAATATATATATATATATATATTGAATATATCAATATATAAATACAACATTTTACGCTCCTCTATATTCACAAGTGCCTGCGGATATGTGAATAACTCTATACGATAACATAACTATTTATTTATTTCATTAATCACACCTTATATAAATATATAAAAAAACACATAAATATGTAAAAAACGTATATATAAATGTAAGCGCCCGTCTGAGATAAATAAATATCTACCTTATATAATTCACGATATATATTTAATCAATATAGTAGCATATGTATTTAATTATTTATAAGCACTCCGTCTCTCATAACCATTTAAATCCATTGTGTACAATTTCCTAAATGATGATTTGGGGAAAGATAAGGATAGAAGGAAATAGGAAATTGTTTTTTTTTCGCTCTAGGTCATTCTCAATCAGCTTCCAATAAACGAAGTCTCTTACTCAGGTATATAATTAATATCAATTCATCCGCTTCACGTTTTCTGACTCTAGAAAAGGCCTCATTAAATATTGAGCCTAAAGATTTTTATACTGATGTTACATTTATTACTTCATTTCCATATTTTATATCAATTAACTTTATAATTGGCCTCGATTATCTGTTGCGGTTGCATAACGTAATGCGTTTTCATCCATCCCAGTCTGGTTCGTGACCTGTTTCCCTTGAATGCCTAGTTAGATCTGATCTTTAGAAGTGTCCGTTTTTGCAAGCTGTTTTCTGTTCACCTCTACGAGCATTTATTGTGCGCATGCTTTCGCCTATATACCTGAGTTTACAATCTTATAACATAATCGCATATACTCATGAATTGAGGGGTTATATTTGTTTCTATTTAGTTCGAAATTTTATTGCCTATAATAAGCGACGGTCTTTAAATTAGTTCAGTTGTGACCACAAGAATAAACCAAAGGCAGCATGAACGGAAAGTATAATCTCATGCATATTCGTTTCGTGCCTATTGGCGACTCATCAGTAGGAGCCGGTATTACGCCCTGTAACCACTATATATTTTGGTCAAGAATGTGGGGTAATAGGACAGTACAAGTACGGTACCGTCCTATTTTCCCATTCTTGACACAAAATACTCTGAGCTCCTTTCACCCTGATAGTCACCTAACCTGAAGACAGATGTGCTGGTCCTACTTTCAGATTCATCTCTGCTAATTTATCCTCTGAATCACACCTGAACTAATTTGTTACTAGGTTCGCAACACCTAATACATACTTGCATATATATTAGTACTCTGCAAAAAACAATATTCATCTTTCTTTAAATTGTTTTAATATTGTATTTATCAACTATTAGGCTAATTTTTCCGTTAAATGCTGAATCAGGTAATACTATAATTTTACGCTTTTCTTGTTCTGGTTACTTTTTACTTGATTTATTATTTTACCTTAAAATTCTAACAATACCTCTCTATTATATTTGTCGGGTTGCCGTTTATTTTATATAATTCCTTCCGTTTAATCAATTCCTTATCTCTACATTTCAATTCAACTATTCTAAAATTGCTTAATATCAAGGATTTAAGAACGCCTATTTTCATTCCATATGGGTGGTTTGAGAGGGAATTGAAGAGGATTCCTGACCAATTATCTTCCCTAAAAATATCGTTGTCTAATCTGCGTTCATTTCGCCTTATTTTTACATACAGAAAAAATAATTCATCATAATTCTCTTTTTCTAATGCAAATTTAAATTCTCCTACCTGGTTGGCTAACTTTAGAAAATTATCTAACTCATCGTCACCATGATCTAAAATTAGAAACATATCATCCAGGAATCTCACAAACAGTTTTGGCTTGGGACAAGACTTTAGCAACGGATTCTTTTCAAATTAGTGCATCAAAATTGTAGCGACCGGGACTCATTTTGGTTGTCCCATAGGGCCAACTTGAACTTGTTCTGTTCTGAAATTAAAGTAGATAGAGGACATACAAATATTTCATTTTACCCTTCCTGTGTGCAAAAACAAAACGAAATTTTATCAGATATAAGAAAATTTTCTTTTGTCATGGTATTCTCAAATATCTACTCCTGAACATACATAAAACCGTCTACCTAAACATGCCATTTAAGGGGGATGCAGTTTCCCGAATTGCACAAAAGAAAGTTGAAGCAATATTAACACGCACGTTTAATGCAGCCAAACTACGAGTGTTATTTAGGGTAACACTCTTGCCTTTACCTGCAATCAAAGAGAAACAGCCGTTAATGTCGATATCAAATATTATTTACCAATATACATGCGCAAGTTGTCGATCAACTTACGTAGGCCGATCGACAGACGGTTAATTACACGAATGAGAGAACATTGCAACTTAAACGCCTGTTTTAAATCAAATGGTGAATACACGTCTGCTATTGCGCAACACACCATCGAAACAACGCACGTATGTTCTCCAGACGTAGCATTCAAAGTAATTACTAAATGCAAAAACAAAAGGGAGCTAGCCACATACGAAGCCTTATGGATAAACAAATTGCAGCTGGATTTATGTAAGCAGAAGAAGCACGTACAAGCATTGAGCTTGAACTGGATGTGACGCACGCAATTTGATTGGTTACTATTTTTCACACTCGCTTTGTTCACATATTTCTATCTTGTTTTGCTTTCCAATTTATATATAAAGATATGTTCATGAGTAGATATTTGAGAAGATCATGAGAAAGAAAATTTTTTTATATCTGATAAAATTTCTTTTTGTTTTTGCACACAGGAAGGGTACAATGAATTTTATTAAAGCTCGCATTTCAAAAGAATACAAATATTTATTATTTCCATAATACTTCTCAATGTCATTTTACCATCTTCTATTAAAGTAGGAAAATATGTTGGACAACGTTTCACACTTTCTAATGCAGCTTGCATAATGACAGTGGTATAATTCGATACAACAAACAAGCTTGCCTTTTTAATCATTTTGCATCCAGTTGTATCTACTAACAATGTCAATAAAATGAAATGTCTTTTAAAGTATAATCAAAGAAATATGTATATTTTCTAATTCTATCGCATAGAAATTTTGACAATCTGTAATTTGTTAAGATTTAAACATTCACAATTAATCCATGTTGGTTACCTTTCTTATGAAGCTTCACTAAACCATAAAGTCTTGGATTTACTGTATCAAGTTTTATTAATGAATTCCGAAGTCCTGTGTCTAATTCACCAGACTCAATAATTCTATAGATTATTGTCTTAACCGCTCCGTGCAACTTAACCGTTGGACCTATTTATTTTATTATAAACCGCATCATTATATAATTGCTCATACTTGTTAACCCCAAAATCTGATTGGTTCAAAAATACTGTTGCGCCACGTTTATCTGCTTAAGGAATATTATTTTGTTTGATTATAATTCCGCTCATAAGTATTTCAATTCATAATTCGGCTTGCATCTCTCAACTTTATGCTCTAACACCACTTTTTACGCACCAATTCAAACCCAGTTCCTTCTTTATCTGGGAGGAACTGGGCAATCTTTACTGTTTCTGTAATTATCTCATTTGATAGGAATTATAGTGTTAAGTCCAAGATTAAGAATTTAATTCTGGATACGTTTGAGATCCATTGACGATAAATTAACTTAACTTTTAGACATGACAGAATCAATTTGCTTATTCCGCATTGGAGAATGAAATTACAGGTTAGTTAGTTTCTCACCACGACTGTCAATCGTTTTTAGTTAAATAGAGCAAAAACGATCTATTTCAAATTTTTACGGAAATAGAACAAACTTATCCGGTTATAATACGAATTTATTGCGTCGCTTCACAGCAAATTACATGGTTTACATTGTGATGCTTGTTTCTAACAAATATAAACAGGATCATGGCATAGACGTTAATCGTTTTAAATTTAAAGAAACTAGAGAAAACCAATTACCTGACATTTTTTCTGTCTAAAGTGGATATTTCGTCAAATATCCTAAATTTTCTATTTTGATATTTCAACACACATTTCACAAGTGTATTCTTCACCCGGATCCTCATACACCAAATGGGTAAATTCGCCAAAACGGCTTTCTTTTTACATATTGATATGCCTCATGATAATCACTAACTTTTGCAAAATGCACGCGAGTAATTTACAAGTCGGTTTGTTTATAATTTTGAAGAAAACTGTTAAATATAATTACAGGCACTTGCACGTTGGTTTATATGAAACTACAGTGATATAACGGAAATTCCTCTTCGCATGATTTATTTGTACCATGTGAAGCGGCAAAATTCATACTTGCATCAGTTGTTCAGAATAGAGATATGTTGTTCAATTAAACTACTGATTAAATCATGCAAATTTAAATTTTCCAAATCTAGACCAATAATGAGCTTAACAGCGAAATAAAGCTTATTTTGAGATAGGACATTAAAGTGTTTTGATAAATCTGTCAAGCAAAAACACGTTCATACTAGTATTTTAAGTAAAGGTGTTATCTCACATTAAAGTTGTGTAATATTTGTAATGGAATTCGAATATCATCAAACAATAGGCTTAGAAAGCCCCAGTGTTATAGAATTGCTCGCAGAAAATATACTAGCTTTTACAGTTATTAACAAATGGCTCGCATCCTGCGAATATGCGACATTAATACAATTCTTTTATAAATTAATTCACCGTTCGTGGCAGGCACTAACACTTTTCGACCTTCAATAATTTTCATCTGAACAGGGTCAAACTTCAATGCTTATTTATAAGGCTTTGCTCTCACGCACATTACATAATTGCAGCTTTCGCCACAGGCAGTAAAGTTATATGGTTGAAAAATATTGGATTGTGCAGATGACGATAACAATATTCAAAGCAGGATTGCAGACATATGTCGCTTATAAAATTTAGCAATGAAACAGAAAACTGATCGCCAATTACAATAAATTTATTTCTATTTTATTCGAATGAACTGGCACCGAAATTGTAGGTGCTATTTCATTCGAGATCTAAAATTTTTATTTAAAGTACTTTGAATGCAACCAAAAATGTCATTTAAAATATCATTTTCCACTTATCCCCTTTATTCAAAACCAGAACAATGCATTAATTTATGCACATTAAATATAATTCTGAGCGATTTTCTCAAGTTATCAAAAGTTTGACTGGGTTCGACCTTACCTCCATTATCATAATAATTTTCATTGGGATAAAATGATTAAACGGAGTCTATCCACCTAAACTTACTAAATAAAAGTACAGTCTGCTTCTCTAATAGACCGTCACATGAACGCGCAAAACAAATTCGACACAAAACAAATTTTAAACAGAATATTGTTAGTGTGTATTACCAACTGGCTCAGCAATTATATTTTAATATGCATTCTATTTAGAAAATCCTTTAATTGCACGAAAACAAATGTACCCATTAACATCATTATTCTTGTCACGAGCAATGACAATTTATAAAGAAAACATATTTTTTGGCAATTTTATAGGATTCGGAAACGTTAGCTTCAACTTCATTGTTTATAAATGATATCTCCTATTTCTTTTAAGTAATCAAAGAAAAGTACAAAATATTCCGACACGTAAAATTACTGCAGTAAGTGAACAGGAACGAAACTATTACCCGAAAAATTTTAAAATTTATTTGCTATATTATCAAGTCTAAGAATAAAAACATGTATGAGGTGGATAATGTGTAATCGAATTTTTTAAACATATGTATGTTTTCTATGAGTGACACGCTGCTTTACAATAAGAAAAAGATTCCGTTGTAAATAATTAATTAACTCATATATGTTTGTATATATAAAATCTCCCTCTTATATATATATATATATATATATATATATATATATATATAATCCTCATATTAGAATACAGAACAATATTATTTAGCTATTTGCCATTGTGTCCGATGTATAATCACATATCGTAAGTAGCAAGTTAGAACTTCAGGTATTACGAGATTCCAAATAAATTCCGCGTGAAGGAACGTCTAACCAGAATATACATGCTTCTTTATACCTTCGAATTACGCGTAGTATACCGTATGGGTGTCGCATTGTCAGGGTAAAAATTTCGAAGCAAATATGCAAAATATGCATCAAGAAGAGTTTCCAATCAGGACGAAAACGATCTACTAGATGAATTGACTTTGCTTCCTGAGGCAATATTAAGCCATTACTGAAAATATACTTTTAGCCAAATTCTAAACATTAGACTTCAAATATATGTATATATATATGCATTTGAATTGCCAGCCTTAATAAAATGTATAGTATCGTTTCCATGTACATAAAACAAAATACTTTATAATGTATAATAACTATCCTAGACGTTACAATAATCTAACATATGCCAACCAAATATATAGTGGTTAAAGGGCATAATACCGGCTCCAATTAATGGGACGTCAGTAAGAAAGTAATAACTGTGCATATGAGATTATACATTCCGTTCTTGCTGCCTTCCGTTTATCCTTCAGGTCAAATTTGAACTAAATTGTTACGATGTGCGCAACACCTAATTTACACATGCATATAGATTAGCTTTCAGCAACAAAAAATAGCTTACTGCTGCATATGATTATGACATGATTACCGCTACATTTGAAAACTGATATCGATCAAGGTCAGAGTAAATGAAATTGCTGGAGTAACATGTGTTCAGAATATTTGTATTTAACTATTTTGCTGAACTTTGGCATACCTGAAATCCATTTTGTGGGTACCACGTATCGACTCGGCTACGATAGTCTTGTTTTTCAAATACATTTTGGAAACTATATTTTTTTATCAGGTAATGACTAAAAAGCCATAGTGTAGGTACACAATTCAGGCTAAGTATTTATATTCTATATAGGGAGTTGGCACTAATGTCGCATTGTCATAGATTTTATATGAAGTTAGCTTCACTACTTACGACAAGACTACACAATTGTATAGAAGATTTTACCATCCAATTTTCTAACATTCAAACAACCAAATATGCTGTAGATATAGGGCGTAATACGGGAACTTTCTGATGAGACGGCAGTAAGCACGAGATTATACGTTCCGTTTATGTAACATTTGTCTTATCTTTCGGGCCATATTTGAACTAATTGTTTATTCTTTGCGTAACACATAATACAACCTTGCAAATGTATTAGTTCTCCAACAAATACAGTTACTAACTGTTATATGCTTAATTGATTGATTCCAGGATTACCGCAAAATCTTTTAACTGATTTCAATAAAGTCCATAGTGCATGGAACTTTGTTTAAATTGGTGTTCAAAAATCGTTGTATTTGGCAATTTTGTTGAACTTAAGCATACAATGGAATCCATTTTGTGGGTACCACGTATCGACTCGGCTACCATATTCTTGTTTCCAAGTACATTTTGTCACCCATATTGTTGTTATCATGTACTAACTAAAAAGCTATGGTTTAGGTACACATTTCAGGCTTAGTTTTTATATTTAATATAGTGAGTTTGCCCTAAAATCGCATTGTCATGGACTTTATATGAAGTTATCTTCACTACTACAGGTTTACACATTCGAATAGGAGAATTTATCGTCCAATTTTACCGCATTCTTCACCCTAATATATAGCGGGTAAAGAGCGTAATATCGGCTCCAAATAATGGACCGACAGTAAGCAAGAAATGATTGTGCACAGGAGATTATACGTTCCTTTCGTACTGTCTTTCTTTTATCCTTCTGGCCATATTTGAAATAATTTATTACTAGGCGCGCAAGGCTTAATGCACAATTAGTAAATGAGGTATAAAATCGGGGAAACATTGTATTAATTGATTGCCTGTTTGTAAGACTTTATTGGTTCTTGCGATTACGAATGTTTTTTTCGCCGCATGTCGTCCATCATATCGAATATTTTATGATTTTTTTAACCTCTGGAAACAAAGTGAAGTTTGTACATTGCAATTTTATTCTCGCATCATTTTGTCTAATTTCTTTCACCGTTAATGATTATATTGCTATCTCTTACTCAGTCGGCTTTAATTTGTTTTTTGTCAAATCAACCGAACGTATATTGAATATAAACTAATTGCGTGTTCAGGCTTGCCTCAGTAAAGAAATGTTGTTGCTGGTTTGTTTTATTCTTTGTTAGTAGAGCAAA